>APFE030860301.1:30776-52013 GCA_000404065.3 Pinus taeda | reverse complement strand
AATAATATTTGTTTGTTACCATATAAATAAAAAATATATATACAAAAAGTTTAAACATGCCATATGTATGTTTAAATACAAAAATATGAATAAAACTTCCGAAAAGTTTCGTGCCACCGTGGTTTTTCCACCTGGCAATCCACTTAACCAAACCCTGCCGCAACCCATTTCTTTACGCATATGGGATTAATTAGTCATCATGACTAATTAATAACCTTTTTCGCCTATTAGATATCGCCCGGGGTGATTAGATTAAACCTTAAACTGTTTTAAAGCCCGACGGGCCCACATCTGAAACCTCCATTTTGAATCCACAAGAACCAAAATGGAGGTGTCGGCAACTCTGAATATTACTCCACTGAATGCTCCTCACCGTGAATTGGAATATTTACCTTTGATAGATGAAGATTTCCAAATTAAAGACCTGCATTTTGAAGAAAGTCCCCTATTGAGCTATTATTGCTGCAGAGAGGAATACTCAAAGGGGCACGATCTTATAGGGTTGTGGGAATCCAATCTCCCAAGGTATCTCATTCCTTCAGTCATTTATTTCCCAAAAATCCTGCCATTATAACTATGATATGACTCAAAGAGTTGTAATATCCCCTGACCAGAGTGTTATTTTCCCCATTACTCCCCAAGCTATTAATTTGATGCTCCATTTTGAACCTGGTCAAAACCTCACTCCCTTGTCCATTGGGGAATTGCTTGAAAAATCTACTCAGTGGTCCCCTGAAGAGGTAATCAGAAGATCACATCCTTGGATAAAAAGTCTTAATACTAGTCATAAGATTTGTTTACTCCAAGATTTTTATCAAATCTATTCAATCAGTGGTTAAAGAGTATCAGTGGTTAAAGAGTATCAGTGGTTAAAGTGTATCAGGTAAAAGTCAGTGAAAGTTAAAACGAAGTTACAAAGCAGTCAAAGGTAAACAGTAAAAGTAAATACAGAAGGCAGTAAAATGGTAAAAAGAGATGATAATACTTTCACCAATATTGAGTTTTGTCTAAAGTGAAAGTAAAACAGTCAAAAGAGCAAGAAAGTAAAAAGATGAAAAAACATAACAAGAAGGAACATTTTTGCAGAAATTGCATATTTTAGTCATCGTTTTGCAGAAAATATTGTGATCAATCCAAGATGAATTTTACAAACATGAAGAAGGTTTATGTTCTTAAGAGGGCCATATACAAAAACCTCTCTCACTTTTCTAACAACCATTATTTTTTTGGAAATAATAAACAATGTTGGAAAGCACTTTTTGCAGAAAATTTCAGTTTACGTCATCAATTTGCAGAGAGTATTTTTGCCAATCCAAAATAATTCATACAAAACTGAAGGAGGTTTCTTTTCCTAGGATACCCATCTACAAAACCCTATCTCAGTGTTTTCACAGTGATTTTATAATGAGAGATACATGCGCATCTTTACAGGTCATTTTTCAGACTGTGTAAAACTCTATTTTACACATATTGTTTACAGAGACTATTATGCATAGCTGGAGAGGGATTTTGGGAAAATGAAAGAGGTTTATCTCACCAACATATTGATCTACAATAACGTCTTTCACTTTTTACATATCTATTACGGATTGAGAAATAAAAAAATATCATTGGACCTCAAGTTTGCAGAATTGTTGGAGCAGATTGCACAAAGAAAGGAAACAGTTACTGACTTGGATGCCTCATCATCAACTAAGAGTTGGATCAAATTCGAATTATTCTCTTTGTCATCACCTATCCATACAAAATAGTGCCAAATAGATGCATTAGTTTGAGTGTCCTTTAATTAAGTTCTATTGATGTAAATAGTTGGAGAGATTTGTGAACCAATTTTGATATTTGTTTCAAGATATTTTAGTTTAGAATTGGTATAAATACTCCACTCTTGGAAGCATTGAGGGGGATTCCATGACTTTGCTGTAACATTGAGACCTTCAGAATAAAAAAACGCTTGGAGAAATTTTTCGTGGCTTGGCTGGATGAGGATTTAAAGCACATGACTTGTTGCAGGATTCATGTGTTGGACAACAGTTCAATAAGTGTTTCTACCCTTTCTATGAAACTTTATATCAGTCTATAATATCATCATATCCATTTATGAATAATTTGCATAAGAGATTGAAACATAATTTGCTTAATTGTACTCTGTTTCCAGATGTTATTATTCTTGATGTTTTCCTCTAAATTAGTTATAAGCATGAATTCTTAAATGCTCTTGCTTTGCTAATTTAAACATTGTTGGTTACTATAACAAAGGATTCTTCATTGCTCTTTGTTTGTAGTCATTTCATTTCTTTCTTTTGGACATGGTGAAAGACTCTTAGTTGCCTTTCATCCCTTCAAATTCATCCCATCCACTTTTAATTTTAAGGATTGTTCTCTGTCTAGCTATCTTGCCCTGTAATACCATCTTGTGCTTAAAATAGAAATCCAGTAAAGCTTGACTCCATAGCCCAATGGACTGAAAGCTCTCAATCTTTCCCTTAGTTTGTGGATTCCACCATTTTCCCAAAACAAACTCTTGAATCTATGACTAGCCTAAAACCTTCCAAGAACAAAGATAAATCATAAAGAGAGAGCCCTCTCTGGATGCAGATTGACTAGATTCTGCATCTAAAAGGTTGGTTTGTGGTTACCTCGGGTATACTTTCCTCTTACACAACTTCTAGGAAAACCTGAGTGATAACAGAACCACTGTCCTCTGACTGGTAGGCAAATACACTCGATAGTTGTGGGGAGTATTAGTGTACCCCACAAGTATCCCCAACTTTGTTGTTGGTTCTAGCTTCTTCCGGGCATCCTTGGTCACATGGAAATAAACCGATGAGCTAAAGATCCAGAAGTGAACCACATCTGGTCTCTTCCCGGAGAAAGCCTCCTCTAGTGTCTTCATCCCAAGTATGCGATGCGGGCTTCTATTCTGCAAGTATATCGTTATATTGCATGCCTTAGACCACAAATGAAGTGGTAGGCCTTGGTCATGTAGCATCGCCTGAGCTGCTCCCACAATCATTTTGTCCTTCCTTTCATCCACTCCATTCTGCTGTGGGTTATGCGGTGTCGTCAACTCCCATTTAATTCCTTTTGTTGCACAGAATTCCTTAAACTCTTGAGAGACATACTCTCCACCGTTTTCGCTTCACAAGGCCCTGATCTTCTTTCCTGATTCTTTCTCAACCAAGGCTTTGAACTCACAAAACCTTCAGAAGGTTTGATCCTTCTTCTGCATGAAATAGATCCAACATCTACGAGAAAAATCATCAATGAAAATAACATAGTACCTTTGTTTAGTGGAGGTTGTTGAGAATGGTCCACACACATTTGTATGAACTCACTCCAAGATTGCTTCAACTCGACTGTCTCGATCTTGAAAGGAAGATTTTTCATACTTACCCAAGGTACAACGTTTGCATGTATCCACTTGCTCAAGTTTACCCTTGGGAAGTCCGGTAGAAATCTGATGCATGATCTTTAAGGCCCCAAGGTGCAAGTGGCCCAATCTTCTATGCCATAGCTCGCCCAAATCTTGGCTTTTCACCAACTCTACTTTGGAACTCAATGCAACACAGTCATCTACCCCTAGCTTGTAGAGATTCTTCACTCGAATCCTAATCCTCTTGGTCTGTCCCGCGGCGATGTGTCTCAAGAACGCCTTTCCTTTACTGAAGACTACATCATAGCCTTTTTCTTCCAACATAGCGACGGATACTAGGTTCTTCTTCAGTCCAGACACATACTTTACATCAGTCAAGGTGAGGGGAGATCCATGCGCCCTCTGAAACAGAACTGTCCCTTCACCTGAAACATGGTACTTTCCATCATCACCCATCTCTATGCGCATTTGGAGGTCCTTCTCCTCCAAAGTACTGAATAAACGCTTGTCGACGGTCATGTGGAATGAGGCTCCACTGTCCAGGTACCAAACACAACCCACCATCAATGAAACCATGCATGCGATGAGGGTAAAATCCAATTCAAACTCTGAGGCTAGTGCCTCACCATCTGATCCTTTCGAGGATCCCTTATTGGATTTATTCAGTGGACAATTTGTTGCATAATGGCCCACGTCATGACAATTAAAGCATCACACTTTAGATTTGTCAATATTCTTCCCACCGTGGGAAGAACTCAATTTGGAACGCGAAGCCTTCCCTTTCCCTTTCCTCGCCTTACTTGCTAAGGCTATATTTTCTTCATCATCATGCTTTGATGAAGAACCATCTCTGGTGCTTCTCCTAATCTCCTCCTGCATCAGATCTGACCACAGTCATTCCCAATCTAGCAGTTTCTCTCTTCCATTCACTGAGTCTTGGTAGCTATGCCAACTCTTAGGAAGACCGAGAAGAGCAGGACTCATCATGTCATCATTGGTTGTCATGATTCCTACACTTCCAAGCTCATCCTTGTAGGTGGTGAGCTTGTTCAAATATGTAGAGATCGTGTCACCCTTTTCACACTTGATTTTTTGAAGCTTATCTTTCAGCGCCAGCTTCCTTTGATCATTGTTGTTCTGATATAGATCCTTCAATGTTTTCCACATTGAAAATGGTGTCTCCTTCCCATGGAGACTCGAGACAATATGGTCTCAAACTCCCTCCAGAAGAATCCTCCTCGCTCTAGCCACACATTTCTTCCATTCCGCCAGTTCTTGGGCATTAGCTGTTGCTGGCTTGGGGACTTCGTGATCAATGAAGTCCTTCAAACCATTTTCCTCTAATACCGCTTCCATACGATCCTTCCATGCTGTATAATTTGAGCTGCCATCTAGTGCATACTCGAGTCTCAAACCATTGAATGCCATTGGTAAACTTTGAGATGTGATAAGAATTCAATTTCTACAATCAAGAACTTCAAACTTCGAACTTCTCCCTTCTTTGTATACTGTTCTCTGCTTTGATCACCTTTGCTCTAATACCATGTAGAAATTCTCACTGTAGATCACCTGATAATGCAATGTAACTAAAGGAAAATACTTGATCTACTTCTACAAACAAACTTGCGAAGCTTAATCGATTTTGAGCAAGATCAAATAGAACACATATAACAAAGAGTAAGAAATCAATCACACATGAACACAAAAGAATACTTTGGGGAAAGCCTCAACTAAAAAACCCCAATCTTTGTATTATCATACAAGTTGAAATATCTTAGGATTACACAAAACTTTAGCTCACAAGCTATCCAGCTCTCAGAACAATCCCTCACTACTACCCATAGACATAATAGACAACACATATTCCTTCCTTCAGTCCTCCAAGCCTCCTATTTCCTTGTGTAGTTTCTCTTGGGTCCTCAAGTTGCCACCTGTGTGTAATTACCTCACACATTGCCCACTAACCTCTGAAATAACAACGCAATCCTCAAGGAAAGAATTCCTTCTGCATGCAAGAGATATCCTCATGGGAATATTCCTACAACTGATAGTACACTATCCCATCCTTTGATCTCAACTAGGTCTCTGTTTGAACTGACATGGATGAGTTATTTATGATAGAATATTTAGTTATCTGAAGTACACTAGTCGCATGCATGCATGCATTGACTAACTGAGCTCACAATCAGTTCCACAAATTGTTGGAACTAATCTAACTAGACTTAACTCAGTTAACTAGGCTAACTAATTACAACTCAAAGTACAACTCATCCTGATCTCCTTAATTAAGGGATAAGTTCCTCAATCAAAGGGATAACTGTTGCATGTCTTCACAGAGATTTCATGTTTGATTTTCTCCAACTAATTAACTTGAGATGAATTAATTAATTATTTTACAAACAACTGTTGAGCGCAATTTGAATTTTAATTCACAATTTTAATTTAGGGACTAATTAAAATTGGAATACATCCTGAAATGTTATTTTTAGAATTTCTGTATTTAGCATTTCTTGTTGCTATTTTCAACATGATGCACTTGAATTGATGTATTGGGTAGATGACTTGCATTGGTGTGCTTGCTTCTTGGACATGTATGCAAAGAAATATGACTCTTTCTCCTCAGTATGCTTTATGGAATAAGTTTTCTATCGAGGCCCCCCCAGTTGATTTTTTAATCAACCAACCTATTTTTGTAATGCTTCTTCATATGACCCACCTTGTCATAATAGTGACAAGTGATAGAATTCATCTTGTTAGTTACATCTTCACTACTACCTTGACCTTTCTTCTTTTCTCATTTTCCTTTTTCCCTTTACATAGGATGCAAAGGCATGTTCTGAACTATCTCTCTCATTTCTAATATCTAATTATTTCTTCCATCTATCTTGTTATAAGAGTATATTCATAGCTCGTCAAACTTTAGACTAAAATTCATAGTGGTGTTGTTTAGGTTCTCAATAAAGTGCTCATAAGAACATGGTAAGCTTTTCAATGTGATTACCAACATGTCCTCATTTTCCATCTTTTGACCAATGGTGGAAAACTATTCCTTGATATCCTTGATCTTAAGTAAATTCTCTTTTGATTATGCACTTTCATTTGTTGTAAATGAAAACAACATACTCTTTAGAAAGAAGGATCCACCCTTGTCTGAAGTTTCATGCAACTCTTTCAAATGCTTCCAAATCTTTGTTGAAGTATTCCTATCTAGGCCTCAAAAAAAAATTCATCTATCATGGACAACTTACACAACATTTTGTTTCTCTATATTACTCATCAAACTGATCTTGGTATTTACCTACAACTTGTCAAGTATAATTACTATGGATAATAGCAATCATGTACCTATATAGAAAAATGGCCAGCACATGTTGCTTCCATGTATTGTAGTTGTTTCCGTACCACCTTTGGTTGTCTTCCAACATGACGTTGGCTAAAGAGGCCATAGATAGAGATATAAAATGCATAAAAATGTTGAAACAAAGAAAAATCCCTATTCTTCACTCCCTCGATTTGTAGTTTTGGAGTAATAACACTTGGTTATTGCCTCTAAACTACTATAGAAACCATGTATTACTAGAAAACATGTAGATTTCTAATAAATATGCCAAAAAGATACATAGATACACTCTCAAATAACTTAAAAACCATGTAGATATTGATAGGTTTTCTCTCAAACAACTTTGAGTCAATCAATTCCTACTTGGATTTGTTGGTATAATAATTTGGTTCTTCTAGAATTGTAAATATGGGCATTGGCATGGGAAAGAATAGGATAAATCTACTCGAAAATTCTCAAAATTGATCATGCCTTTGAATGAATTGAAACCCTTCTAGCTCTTTGATGTGTCATGTTGACAATTCCTCGACTCATCACTATTGTTAGTATTCCCCAGGAATTCATGCTCACATAGGATTCATAGCACCCATGTTATTGAAGCCTAAAGAGTGAAAACCTTGTCTTTCAAAGACTCAATATTCTTAATAAGACTTCAAGAAAGTTGTGTTTTGGTACCATATGATGATAGCATAAGCATATACAAAAAACTAAGATTTCATTAACAATTAGAAAGCAAATGCTTTCTCATAAATAACTGCAATAAAGTAGATTAATCCACTTTATGAATGTAGGGTAGACTAAAAAGCACACTAAAGTGAAATAAAGAATAAATACCTAAAATAACCTAATGTCCAAGTGACTTTATTAATGCCTATGTATAATATCTAATTGGCCATTATAAATTGATATTTAATTTAACAAAGAAACCAATACTAGCTTGAATAATTTTGAATCCTATGCATTATAATTTTCATTTGTTCCTAAAATCATGCACAACTCTACTCTAGAGTTAAACTTATTGTGGAAAGAATATATGCCTTTCTATGCCATTTTTCAGGAAATTTAATCACTTAATATTCAACATTAAATTATCAACTAGGAGTTTGTAAACTTAGAGATGCTACACTATATGTAAGGATTTTAAAGCATTGATAGTCTTCCTAATCTATTGCATTAGAATGGAAAGCAACAACTATCTATGAGCACTCATGCGGAAAGTAAAGTAGCAGGGACTCATCCTTTAGATAGTAATCTTAAGGAAGTTTTTTGTATGGATTTCACAATACATTCTTAGTGCACAAGATATTTGTTACATTCATATCTTTTCTGTGCAACCTTAAACTCAATGCTTAGAAGTATTCAGTTTGTTGTGGAGGCACACCAAAATAGGTAAGGAAAGGAAAAGGATCATGGAAAACCACAAAATTGTAACCAGTGGAAATTCAACGATCAAAGCAGTAAATGAAGCAAATTGTGATCTATCTCCTACATTGAAAGAAAAAAAGTTGAACTATTCTCTATTTCAAAAAGGAAAGGAAAGCAAGGAGGCAGTGCAGGCCGAGTTGGTGGATTGTTACAAATCCGTACCATGCTTCCCAAGAGGATACAAAATCAAAATTAATTCACTCTACCCATGATATTTAACACCAACAATCATGACTTCAACATTAAAGATAAATCTTCAGCAATGTATAGTCAGTAGCTCCAATGATTGACAATCTTTCATTACAAAGATATGGATGATCTAACTGTCCTAGCTAATCTCTAAAAACCTTCCTACTACTCCACTCTTCCTCTCCTATCTTTATGTTACTCCCACTAACCTACCCTTATCCCATACATTTATACAAAAGAGCAAGGGGGTGAATTGGAATTAATTCCCCCAATTATATATTGTCAAATCATAAGCAAATTACATGATATTTTTATTTTTCTTCAATCACCTTGATTGAAGAATAACCCAATATCTGATTATGTATGATTTATTTAGCATACAATCATCTAATAATAAGTTGGATTTGGTTCCTTTTCTCACTAGTTGCTTTGTTTGGGATGCAACTTAACGATAATCACAACTGGAAAGATACCCTTAAAAGAACCATGCATATCTCGCAATCCACACACTTTTTGGGGAAATCTCTCATGAGTCACCTGATTGGGGATGTACTGTACCAAAAACATGTCATGAATTTTCCATATTCTTCTTTGTTTCTCCAAAAATTGCGCCCAAAGTTAGAAATTGTGCTCGAAGTTAGTTACTCAATTTTTCATGCCACAAGTTATCAGAACTTTAACTCGCAAGATAAAGGTTTGTGGAGTAGGCCTCGTTATGAAGTAGACAACATAAATCCATGTCATCATCCCTAGGAACAAAACCCATGTTGTGTAATTTCCCATGGAGCTGTGTAAATATGCCAACCTTAAAGGCTAGTTACAATAACTGCATAGGAGCTACAAGAATAGATCTAGGCAAACCATCATTAGTAAACCAACAATAATACTTTCTAGTTCATCAAAAATAAAGGAAAATAATGATAATTAACTATGTTGACATGTGTAAGCTTATTATGGTATGTTCATGAAAAAAATGGTAAGAAGAGTAATGAATGTGGTAAAATGATTAAAAATATAGGCTTTGAATGGTGAAAAAGATGATAATTTGGTGACTCAACACCATGATAAAGAGAAGTATTTTGCATTGTATTGTTATTATCTTCCACTTGTAACTCGAAAGAAATATTTGATAATTCAGATTCATCTTCATGGCTGGAAACATCTCCTTGATTCGAGTTTTCTAAAACTAGTACCTTCTTAAAAGGAGGATATTTTTGGAAGGTACACCTTGAGGAGACTAATATCCCTCATTAACTTTTTCCTCCTTTGGAAATTTCAGCTCTAAGCTCTTTGTATGTTTTTTGTTCATACAATTTTTTCATGATAATGGATTGCATGCATAATACTTCAACTTGGTTCTTGCTTAGTTTATGTCATAGTTTTAGAAACTATTGATTTCCTATTTTATTGATAGAAGATAAATTAGTGAAATATTCAAATGTGATGCTTGTTTTTTTATTTTTTCTTGTTACTAATATTGCTATCATAGTTATATTGGCAAGTGTGGCTTGCATGATTTCCATTTACTTGCTTGAAAACTTATAGTTTAATATTGATTGTTTGTGCCAATCTTGGTTAATCCACTAGTGAAAAAATAGTATTGAGATTATGTGTTTATGTAATTATCAGACATAATAAAGTCTTAAGATATCCAACTATCTTATGGTTAATTACTAGACTTATCATGTTATTTTTTATGAACAATAAGGGTCATATTTCCCTAGATTGAAAAATAAGGCATGTCTTCCCCTAGACTACCCTATTTATATGATTCACTTTTTGATAGTGAAAATATCAAGCTTTTGTTGCATAGTTTCATGTCTTTTCTCTCTTGAATCAATGTAATTTGTACTCACATGGGAATTACTTTAACAAATATCATAGCACATGGGTTCATATTTGAGGTTTAGACATATTTAAAATGCAATTCAATTGATATAATATATGGTTTTAAGGGGGTGAGGAGATTTTAAAAACTAATCTAAGGCTATACATATTCTAGGGCTTGACTGAGGGACCTCATTTTTTGGGGGTGCTAAGAGGAGAGTTAGCATTGAAAAATATTTTTCTTTGTGAGTTCTTTAATGGAAGCGAAGCATCTCACAAAGGAAAATTGTGATATGTTTCTAGTCCTTGTACCTTATATAAATTCTCATGAATATGGGGATGATTCATGGGTTGAGAACTTCCCTAACATGTTTTGGAGGGAATTGAGTAATTTCAATCTCACTTTAAAGAGGACAATTGTGCCACCATAGATGTCATCATTTGACTATCCAAATTTATTTCCTAGATTCATTGAAGATGTGAACATTTAAAATCTCATGGAAGAGATGGGAAAAGAGGATCTACTCAAAACTTTCTGAAGATTTCAAAAGGATAAGAGTGCTAGTCCAAATGGACTTCCCAATGAATTTTTTTTCTTATATGTTATGAGTTTGTTGAGAATGATCTTTATGGGGTAGTGGAGGCTTTTATACAAGCTGGGATAACTTTGGTAGCTTTCAACACCACCTTCATGGCACCTATATCAATGACCAAAATTCTAACACACTATGAAAGCTTTCAACCCATTTCAATGTGCAATATCATTTAAAAAATATGTATTGACAACTAAAAGATATTCTTCTAGACAAGTGCCACTTCACCAGTTTGGCTTCCTTGAAGGCAAGTAAATACATGATGTCATAGGGATAGCCCAAGAAGGCCTTCAATGAATGAAAATAAAGAACTTGATGACCATGATAATCAAAGCGGACCCCCAAGGCATTCAACAAAATGAAATTTTCTTCATCTAATTCATATCCACTTGGGCTTCAATCTACATTTCATGGCATGGTAATGGACTAAATAAGCTCAGTTTCTTTCACAATATTCAATCAACAAAAGAAATCATTGGACTTAAAGAGGATAAGATGGCCTATTATATATATGAAGGATATACTATGTAGGGAATTCCTTCACTTGACTTTCATGTAGTGTTTAAATGAGAGTAGTTGATTAAAGACTATCAAATTGTTTGAGAAGAGAGCCCATGCCAAGTGATGAAGAACTCATATTCATTGCATTAAAAATATGGACTTTATACTATTAATATTATTTCCTATATAGGTGGGAATGACCACATTTTCTACCTTCTTTTAAATATATACATATTAATATAAAAGGATGAAGTTTGGATGTGCTTATGACAAAGTGGTTCATTAGATTTCATGAAAGGAATCCTTGTTCCCACAAACAAAGGCATCAACACACCAAACTCTAGTTATTTTTGGATATATTTTTATCCATGGTATGAAATTGCAAGGCAGTAGGGCAAGGCCAAGGGTGAAGACCAAAATTGTGATTTTGGCAATAGATATGAGGTCTTCACTTCCTTTTCTCAATATCATACCACCAAGGTTTGAGGTTTGATTCTCCTCATAACAATGTGTGGTTAGCCATTACTGTCTTTGAATAATTTCTTCATTGACACATAGGCCACTTGATATTTGAATCCCTTGACATAGCAATTGTTTACTTGGTAATTGAGATGAAACATACTAGGAGTGAGTGTTGGGTGATTTAATTGCTTAAATATTCGACACTAAATAAATTTCAACCAAGAGTTAGTAAACTTAGAGATGTTACACTATGTGTGTAGAGTTCAGGGCATTAATAGTTTTCCTAACATTTTGGTACAAAATAGAAATAAAATTGAATAATGCACAAACAAAATAGAAACAACTATCTAAGAGCACTCATGTAAAAAATAAAGCCACAGGGAACTCATCCTTTGGATAGTAAGCTTAAGGAATATTTTTATATAGATTTCACGAGACAATCTTATTGCACAAGATAATTGTTGCATCCATATCTTGCTAAAGCAACATTAAACTCTAGCTTAGAGAGATTTGTCTCATTGTAAAAGCTACAGGTCCTAAGGTTCACACCAAGCCAAAGTAAAAGGTAGGGAAAGGGAAAGAATCCTAAATATAATAAGGTCATCGGGGTTGCCTACGATGTCCCTAATTGACAAGATCTTTGTCTGTCACATTAATTGGGCCAAACAACAATATACATCTAGGAGGGAAGCAAATCTTGACATTTCCCTCAGTGCACACTCTTCACACAAAAACACACAAATGTAAGCAATGAAAACTTAATGATCAAAGCAATAAATGAAACAAACTACAATATATCTACTAAAATGAAAGGAAAGTAGGTAAGTTATTCTACATTACATAAAGGAAAGAAATTAGGTAGTGTAGGTCAGGTTGTGGATCCTTTCCAACTGATGCCATGCTACTTAAGAGGCTACAAAATAAAAAGTAATTCACTCCATCCATGATCTTTAAACACCAACAATGAACAGTTTGTCATTAAAGAGAAATCTTTAGCAATACACCAGTAGCTCCAATGATCAAATGATCAATAATATTTTTGTTACAAATAAATGAATGATTTGGAAATCCTAGCTACTCTTTGCAATATTATACTATTCATACCACTCTAATCCCTTATGTTATCCCTTTTCCTTTGCTTTTCCCATACATTTTATACAAGGATGAAAAGGGGGTGAATTGGAACCAATTCCCCTAAATCTGGACCGTCAAATCATGGATAGATTACAAGATATTGTATTGTGTGTTTTTGGTAGATATTAGTTGGAAAAAATCTCAATATCTAATTAAATTTGATCCATATAACATAAAACCATCTAATAATGGGCTTGATTTGGTTCCTTTGCTGATTGGTCACTCTGTTTGTGATGTAGTTTGAAAATATTCGCAACCAAAAAGATCCCTTTGAAAGAATGCGTGTAGCTCCTAATCCACACAATTTTTGGGGAAATTTCTCATGACTCACCTAATTAGGGATGTTCTAAAAAAACCCATGGTGTGAATTTTATATAATCTTCTTCATTTATCTAGAAATCATACTTGAAGTTTGTTACTCGATTCTTCTTGATACAAGTTGTCAGAGTTGTAAATTAGGAGTTGGAGGCTTGCGAAATCGACCTAGGTATGAATTAGACAACATATATTCATGTCATGATCCCTAGAAACAAAAACCGTGTTTCAGACTTTCGCTTAGAGTTGCATAGATATGCCAACATCACAGGTTGATTACAGTAACTACAAGAACAAAGCTAGGAAAAACCATCATTAGTAAAATCAACCATAATCCTTTCTAATTTGTTAAAAATAAAGGAAAGTGATAATAATTAACTACTTTTAAATTCACAAGCTTGTTGCACTATATTCACAAGGAAATGCGTTAAGAAGGGTAATGGATAGGTGAAAGAGTGAAGTGAAATGGCTGAAAATGGGTAAAGATGACAATTTAGAGACTCAACATCTCCCCCATGCCTATGTTTTTGTCTGTCCTCAAGAAAACAAGGTAGAGCTAGTGTTTGATCCTTCTTGAGGTTGAGTTGCAAGATCCCCATTGTCTAAATTGGCCCTAGTAGTTGTAGTTGAATAAACTTCTTTTTCCCTCCAAAATTTATAATTAAATGAGAGTGCTTCCTTTTTAAAATTATTCTTTCTCCTTTGAAATTAACTCTTGGATACTCTTTTTTCTTCACAATCGTCCCTTCCATCATTTAATCTTTGCAATGAGCCTCTATTTTATGGATGAAAATATGGTCTACATGATTTCACTTATAAAGAAATTTTAATACCATGACACCCCCTAACTTGATTTATCCCCAAATAAAAGGAGGAGGGGAAAAATCATGCTTATTCTTTGCATGATAAACATGAGGTTGATCAAATGCAACTATTTATTGTTTATGATTATTATGTTCCAAAGATAGGGGCAGGCTTGTAAACAAGTCAAACTCTGAGATCACATCTTTATGGGGTAGCAAAGATATCACCATCTAAAATGTCCATCATTGTAATGTGCTATATATCCTTGCAATACTCTTCATCACGATTAGTATCATAACAAATAAGAGCATCAAATTGTAGTATATGAACTCATCACTTCCATGATCTAGCCAGAGACAGTGTCCTCTTAAAATACAATAAACAATAAAATTTCCTTATGAGGCAATAAATAAGTTTTCTTTGTATAAAAACATCCCTCTCCAATGATGCCAATAGAGTACCCTCATATTCTTTACAAATCTTCATATCTACATTATCATCATCCTTTTTCTCTATGGACAACAAACTCATTGTCATGGTATAAAAAATCAACTAAAAATTTGTATTTATTTCTTCCACACTTGGCACATATTCATGTTTTTCTTCATGAGGCTTTATATCTAAAGTGATATCATCAAATGAATCAAAAGAACGTGCTCCTACCCATGCTTTATCTTCATCCTTAACAACGCCTTCAAGAGTATCATGGGACAGCTCATGATATTGGCCTGTAATGTTTTATCCAGCATATAAACATGTGTCTTCTTCTCTTTGTATGTAATTGCCATAGAATTCTTACCAATCCCATTATTTCCTTCAACAACAGTGTCATCATGATTTTGAGCTATGACTAGCACATTCCCTGAGTTTTCTTTTGTTTGATCGAGGTCGTTGATTTGTTTGTCTTCATATTGTTATTTACAACTTGATCACCCTTACATTTAGTCGGTTCCTAGGAAGAAAGCAATTCTATCACGGGGCTAGGTTGTTTACACAATTTCCTATCTATATGAATGCGGTTTGGTGGCCACAAATTGATATTTTTCCAAATCTGGAATGTGCCTTTTAAGGATAGATTCATCAACTTTGAAAAGAGTGTATGGCTTCCCTTGTTGTGTAGATGTATGGCATCCTCCTCAATAGTGCCCCTATCATATTCCTCTAGCTCACCAAGTTGATAATCAATGCGGCACTGCTAAGTAATCTTCCTCATTTACTTGTTCTCAACTAGATCTCGATTCAAAAGTTTCCCTTTTCAAGCTTGTTTTGATAACATACAAATTTACATTCCTTGGAGCTTTCAACCTTTTGAAGTTTGTGATGACTTTATGTGACTAACATTTATATGGAAATCATTTAAGATAAATATGGCCTCAATAGTAGTGCCTTTGTTTTCAAGGTGCTTCATAAAGAAAGTCTGCCAATTCATCAACAAGAGTTAATAGAAAATGATGAAATAGCATACTGATATGAGGATTTGACCTTCATATGATGGCAGTTTTCAGCCAATGAAAGAACACTCTTATTACTATCAACACACAACCATACAAATCCATTGCCCTCATCTCAAGGCGCCCTTGTGCCAAACCTGTCAGACCCATATTAGTCACCAACCCAAATTCAAGGTTATTGGTGTAAAATTTTTAAGTAAAACAATACATTGAATATTGGTGTTATCAATTGTTCTATAAATTCTATTCATCACAATGAACCACACTAGATGGTTCGAAACACATCGATAAAACTCAGGTGATGTGGCTTTTATCGAAAGTTTTCTTACTTTTCATATATTCTCTTCATATTAAGTATTATTTAATAATATTGCAAGAATGGCAGGGTGGGGGAGGATCATATTGGGAAGAGGTTGGACCGTTTCTTGGTACATGAGAATTTGGCTGAGAGGCTAGGCAATATGCGATCCTGGGTTGATAGGACCTTCATCAATGATCACCTCCCAATTGTGTTACAATGGCAGACAAAGAATGTGTGTTTGGGTATTCCTTTCAAATTCAACAGAATTTGGCTGGAGGACGAAGATTTTAATAACTTAGTCAATTCTACTTGGCATATGATGGAGTTAGAGTAGGGGGTCTCTCCCATGTATAATATCAAACAAAATCTTAGTACTCTCAAGAGTTGGGTCCAAATTTGGGAATGAAAAAAGAAAAGTCTAGTATTTTTGGAACAAAGGGCGATTGTTGAAGAGATTGTCAGTCTTGCAAGGATCATGGAATAAGGGGCCTCTACCCACTCTCTTTTATAACGGCTAAAGGAGTTGAAGGGTGAGAAGAGACACATCTTATTGATCCAAGAACCTACCAAGCGACTTAAAAGTTGAGCTCTATGGCTTCGTGAAGGTGACAGAAACACTCATTTCTTTCACAATTATGCAAATTATAGGAAAAATAGCAATACCAGCTAGCACATAAAAGGGAAAAATAGGGAGAACGTATACACTATGGCTGAGATTCAAAGAAAGGCGTGTATTTCTTTGAGGATTTCTACAAGGCTCGTGCTGGATTTAACATAGAGGATCAAATATGGGGGACCGAGGACTATCCCCTCATGTTCAACGAGGAATCAAATGAATCACTTTCTCACTCAATTACGATTGAAGAAGTACTTCTTGTATTGAATTCATTCACTAAGGACAAATGTCCTAACTCTCATGGCTGGACTGTGGAAATTTTCCTCCATTTCTTTAATTTTATGGGGCAGGGCCTCTTGGAAATGGTTGAAGAGTCTCAGATTTCTAGTTATTTTTATGGAGCTATAAACTCCACCTCCCTTGCACTTATTCTGAAGAAATCAACCACTTCCTCCTTCTTAGATTACATGCCAATTTCACTATGTAATATTACTTACAAAATTATTTCTAAGATTATTGCAGAACGCATTAAGAAAACCCTCTCAGTCTACATCACCCGGGAGCAATTTGACTTCCTGCATAATCGTTTGATACATGATGTTATTGCCACGGCGTAGGTATGTATGCATTCCACCCACACTAAAAAATTGGAGGCTCTAGTTATGAAGGTGAAATTACAAAAGTCATATGATTGTGTCCATTGGACATTCTTGTGCCTTATCTTGACAAAAAATGGTCTTGGAGTGCACAATGTGGAAAGGATAATAGCATGTGTTTCTTCTATATTTTTTGTCATTTTGATCAATGGATATCCATCAAGTTTTTATAATGCGGGAAGGGGATTGAGGCAGGGTTTCTCTCTTTCTCCCTTACTATTCATCTTGGTCATGGATGGGCTTAGTTTAAAAGTTAATGTGGGTAGGATCTCGGGTCTTTTCTATGGTCTTAGATAGGAGTACAACATCGACATCTCACATTTTATTTTTGTCGATGACATTCTCACTTTCGGAATGATATCCATATCAAAATGGGTGTCAGTACATTATATTTTTATGCGATAAGGGGAGGCTTCTAAGCTGATGGTTAATGGTAGTAAGTCATTGCTTTTGTTTTCAAACGGAGATCAGGAGGTGATAGAATTCATTGCAGGTATATTTGGTGTAAGTACCAAACCTCTGAGCAAGGGCTTCACTTACCTTGGTTTTCATATAAATCCGAATAATTATAGACCAGTGGACTGGAACTGGATTCTGGACAAATTTCATCACAAACTACATGGATGGACTCATAGATGGTTTACATTAGAAGGGAGATATACCCTTACATATGCGGTTCTCCAACAGATTTCTTTGTATTGGGCACATATGTTTGCACTCCCCTCATCTATTATCTCTATAATCCAAAGTATCCTGGCACATTTCATTTGGACGAGCACTGGGGAGACAAGAAAATATAACTTAATCAAATTGGAAAGTATCACTCTCTCGAAAGAATTTGGTGGTTGGGAAAGTCTGGATGTGAGAGTTTTTGGATGGCCACTGCTAATTAAATCTCTATGAAGGGCTCTATTTAGAGAAGGCATATGGAGGGATATTATATTTGCGAAGTACCTAAAAATAAGGAGTGTAATAAATTGGATTAGGGAAGGAAACATTGGTAAAAAAATAGGTGCATACATTTGGTCAAGTTTCCACAAGGTACAACTTTGGTTTTTATAGAGGCTTAGATGTTCATTCCGCAAAGGTAACTACATTATAATTGGGATTGATCAGGTACTGTGAGTTGATATATCCACACCCCTCACAGAGGACATAATTGACAGACTACATGCCAGGGGATATATATACTTAGAACAGGTCATACGGCATTAGTGCACACATTTTCTTGTTTGGAAAGAAGCAGTTGATATTGGTTTGGTTGGGAAAAGAGCAACAATATGGAGTTGCTTCATCTAGGATCTCAAAAAGGCAGGACTTTGTAGATCAAAGTGGGGGGGCTTTCTCACTTGGGGTGATGAACTTCATAAGGATTGTTGGTTCTAAACTGTGGATGCAAATTAGAGTTCCATTTACTATCAATTTGGGCAAGTAAACTTTGAGGATCATCCAATATACATGGACTTAGAGACAAACTAAACTAAGCTAGGTGAAGAAATGCCAAAGCTCCTTTATAGGAGGTCTTTCATTGGGATCTCCAACACCTATTTAGTCATTTAATCAAAATTAAATCTAAAGACATTGTGACAAGTGTAAGAAATATTAAAGTTCCCTTACAGGAGATTGTTCATTAATATTTCTAATCATCTTAATCAACAAACTATTTAAACTAATGAAATTAAATCACTTAAACCTCATTCTGATTGATTACATGAAATATTAAATCTCTCTTACAAGAGACCATTCATTTATATCTTAAGCATATAAATCAAAAACTTAAACTAATGAAATAAAAAATTAAATAACAAATCAGATTCATTGAAATAAACATTAATACTTTCTTACGAAAGGTCATTCATTAATATTTCAAACATATGAACCTAATGAAATTTACAAACAAACATAAAATGAAATCTTACCAAAACAAAAGTGTACTTGCTAGACAATGGGGGCCCGTCCAAGGATTCACAAGCACATCAAAAGAGAAGCCAAATGTAGAAGATCAAAGAAACTCCATTTTATTTATCTTCAATTGCAATTTGCAATTACAAGTTCTACATTCCAAGAGGTTCTAAAATCTCCATTACAATGATTCCAAATTCTAACTTCTCATTACAAACTTATAAGATCCTAAGGTACTAAATTATAACTTCTCAATTCTAAATTCTAAATTCCAAAGTTACAAATGAAGGAGATAACACTCCTATTTATACAAAAGTTATGATAACAAACTCATAAATGTGGATTCACTATTCCCTCTTCAAATCCACATATCTCTCAACCAATGGTGACACATAACCCTATCCTCCATGATCTTCTCCATGAGGTCCATGATCTTATCCATGAGGTCCATGATCTCCTGTGGATGTTGAATGGAGTGAAAGTGTATGTATTTAAAGGATAATTCTTAGGCCCAACATACCCCCAAACTGAAGGTATTGCATATCCTCATGAAATCTATTACATTACTTTTGATACTTGAGCTTTGGCTTAAACTTTCCATGATATCATTTACTTAACTTTTGCAAAGTGTTTTTGATGAATTGCAACTTGGTTGGTTCTTGTGTGTCAACCATATTTTGATTGTTTCGTTGAATTTTAATGTATGATCTTTGCATCATGATAACTTGATTTTTATTGCAATGTATTTTGTTGGAATGCATCATGGTTGGTTCTTGTGTAACAACCATGATTGTGTTGGCATCCAATTAGCTTTTAAGTACTTTTTTACAAAGCCATTTATATGATCATATAATAGTGAATATATTTTGAAAGTATGTGGGTTTTAGAATGTGAAATATGAATATGGAAAAATATGAAGGTGAAAAAATATGAATGTAAATGTACTCCCCCCCCACTAAATTGATGGTTTTGGCAATTTTGTGCAATGAGGAAAGGATGTTTTTTTCCAAAAATTATCATTCTAGTTTTTTCAAGGAATTAAATGGTTAAAAGTTAGAAAATATCATGCCTCAACTTACCCTTTCAAAAATGGATGAGATTTGTGCATCCGTGGCTGCAAAATTTTGATCATATTCTTCTTCACTTGGCTGTGAAAATGGTGGATGAAGTCGAAAAAGTGAATCTTTTATTGTTGCTACATCTACTGCTAAATCTGTTGTTGGATCTTCTGTTGAATGTTCAGAATCTGCTACTGAATGTGGCTGAAAATGTATAAGGCTTGGAAGGTATACAAAATTTAGAATTTACACTTCCCCCCCAGCCTTATTTATTGACTTTTCCTCAAGTCATTTACATCAAAAACTGAAAAAGTAATGAAAGTAATTCTACTTCCTCTGCTACAAAATGATTGGTATTCATGTCTTCAATGCCCATTGGCACAATTCTTGTCACGTGAATAAATGTTTCGGTGTCGAACATAACAAGAAATTGTTAACTTAGTGGCATGGATGCCACTAGTCAACACGAGAGCTCCCATATTTGATGTGTATGAGAGTCAAGATGCCCTGAACACATCTTTCTAAGTATGAATGAATTTGTTGTTGTCGAATACTCAGAAGATCTGAAGAACAAGGGAAATTGATGTATTCCCTTGTTTATCGGCATGATAGCTTGCCCTTAAGGCATGCAAGCTTCAAGGTGTTTTTAGAAAAATATTTAGACTCAAGGACTATGTACTCAATGGTGTATGGAAGCAAGGTTTTATTTGCAAGAGTAGGAAAAAGGAAATTGACAATGAATATGTTAAGTGGAACAAAAAACTTGTAAATGAGCTTTGTTGCTTTTATTGGTGGGTTAGGATTGAATAAAATGTAATTAAGTGTATGTGGATAATGAGAAATGGATAGTGGCTCTTGCTGGGAAAAAGTGAATTATGGCATGCGAAATCTCAAAAATAGCAAATATGCTCCTTAATTCTGGACTTTTTGCTAAAATAGTTGAGTTTGACTAGCGTTGACCAGCCAACTATAGATGTCGAATTCAAGTGTGGATAGGTATTTCTCCATATTTGTACATTTAGGAACAACCTGTTAGTGTCAGTCTTTCCAGCCTTCCTACAGTAATCAAATATGCTCTTACAAAGTGATGTTGAAGTGTCAAGGTCAAATTTTGTCATTTTAGTGAGTCTTCAAGCAAAATTTGGTCACTAGGCATTAGGTCTAGGGTTTGCTTTCACTCCTTCTAAAGTTGTCCAAATGGCGCTCTATGTCATCATTTAGCTGAGTCTATCATCATTCATAGGGTTGTCATTGTCATGTCAGTGTCTAATGAGTCATTTTACGTCTTGT
>APFE030860301.1:0-26066 GCA_000404065.3 Pinus taeda | reverse complement strand
AAATGTCAAGAATACCGTTGCCTCAGGAGAATCAAAGACACCTCTGGAGTGACCTTGGGAAAATCAAGTTTTCTCCTATCTTGGTTGGCCAAATGATTTGATTGATAGGTAAAATGATAACTAGACAAAGAGATATTTCCAATGAGCTATAATGAGCTAAATTTGGGGTTGAGGAAGGCATTCAAAAGTTGACTGCAACAGCACTCTTCTTTCAGGCAGCCTCATTTGGCACTTTTTGACCAATCTTGGGAAAGTTGATTTTTGACAGGTCAAATCAACTCCAAATTGAAAAATGCCACTTGTGTTGGAAAGTAGACTCAAATAAATTTCGAACGAGCCATCCTGCGCCCGATTCCGACACCAGGAAGGCCCTCAAACAAGGCTGTGAAGGGGCGCGACCACTCAAGAGCAGGGGCGCGACCACTCAAGCTGTCTTCTACAGAATCACTCCAAATCGACTAAATTGCCCTCTTGCTTGCTAAATTGATCGAGCATAGAGTTCAGTACTTTTGCAGGCAGAGGCAACAGTCCAATTTGTCCTTCATTTTGCCCATCTTGCCCCAAAACCATGCCAGATACTGAGACTTATGAGCAAGGTGATGACCATTCATCATCTACAGAGGTTGAGGTACAGAGGAGGCCTCATAAGGGTGGAAAGGGCGGTCATCACAGGTTATTGGGGCTAGGATGGCATGTTTGCAAGGCGAAGATGAAAATGTTCCAAAAAGAAAGGTTGTCCCGGGTCCGGCAAGAAGAAGAAAGAAGACAACCCGCTCCGTATCTTTGGCTGATGCTTCTCTCACTTCACATGATCTCATTTAGCCTCTCCTACAAGCAAAATCCAAGAAAATTTTGAGAGTTTTGAGGCATTTTTTGGCATTTTTGAGAATTTTAACAGGTTTTGGCCATTCGAGTGGTCCCTCACCCGTACGCGACCAGTCATGAGTACAGCCTCAGAACGGGGAAAAAATTTCTAACATTTTTTGGAATTGTCATGCAAGATACACTTGCCTATGGAAGGGTTTCAAATTTTGGTGAAGATTTTGGCTCCAAAAGCTCAAAATACCATGCAAATTTTGACTTTCTGCCCCTTTTTTGAGTTGCAGAAAGAAGTCTTGGGAGATTTGATTTTTGAGGGGTCAAATCAACTCCAAATTCAGAAATTCCAGTTGGGTTGAAAAGTAGACTTCCATACCTTTCCAACGCGCTATCTTGCACCTGATTTGGACACCGGGAAGGCCCTCAAACGGAGCTTCCAATGCGCGTGACCAGTCAAAGTCAGGGGCGCGACCACTCAGGCAACTTTGCCAGTTTTGACCAGTTCGGCCAGCAAAACACTGTTTTCACCTTGGTTGACTTTTGGGGAATGTAAATGATGGATTTTGTATAAATTTCATGGCACTTAGATATTTTTAATCTTCTTTACCACTTCTAGAAGCTTCTTTGATGTAAATGGTAAATATTTAATGCATGGATAGGTTTCCTAAGTTTTAGAGGCAAGTTGTTGTGATGGCCTATTATCTAGTGATTAATTTAGAATTAGTTGCAACAGCTCCTAGCAAGCTGAGATCGACCCCTAGAGGTGGGGAAAGGAGTTAGATCTTCTATAGTATGCCTTCTCTTACTCATTTTCATGGTTGTACTCTAGAGGGAGAAGCTCTATTGTATATTTTACTTGTATCTCTGCCATTTGAGGAAAAGGAAGGCCAGGGTTTTGCAGACTTCATTGTGGATTCTTGTGGATTATTGTGTTGATGGTGTGTTTCCTAATTGTCATTGTAAGTGTGTTTATGTGTTTCATCTCTTATTCTCTTGCTACTAATTAAACAAATGAAGTGATAAAGTTTGAATTCATGCTTGCCATGCTCAGCTTTCAAATTTGTTTAATGTTTATGTTTTCCACTGTCTAGAGAGGATTCAAAGTCATTGTTTGCCCTCTTTAGATTCTCTTTTTTCTTCCTTGATCATTCATCTCAGCTAAAGGCATCAGCACAAACTCCTACCTTGCCCCAAAGACCCACCTGCAAAAACTGAGCTCAATCCCCGCACCCTGAATTGCACTCCCTCCAATTGCCACCAAAAACTCCAAAAACTTTAAATCAACCCTCCTTATCAGTTTACTAGCCTAAAATCAGTGTTTCTAATTGGTCAACTCATCCTATTGAAAAATCCACCGAGTTTGACCCGAGAGAGCCTTCTCATACCTCGTAGGGCTAGCTACGAGGTGAAATGGTTTGATGTAGCTTTGAGGTTTGTCTATCTCAGCCTAGGTGAAATCTCAAACGCTAACACAACCCTCAAGTCTTTGAATTTGTTAATCTGTCATGCAACATATCAAACCAATAAACTATTATAAGAAGTTACAAGAACTTGTAATTTTCTAGAAATTTCGTTTATGATCATGGACTTGTTCTTTAAATTTTATCATGAAAATAGTATTTTGAAGACCAATTGTCGTCACAATTTAATCTCCTTAATGATCAATTCATCATCCGAAACCTGCTAAAAAAACTTGGCATAAAGAACATAAGTTTGTTCAAGAAGTGATGGCCATTCCCTTCATGGCTTTTACGCAAAAATTGAATGCCAAACTGAAACAGGTTAAGGAATATCAAAAGCATAATTTTAGTCCAGTTCATGATGTTAATAACAATCTATTTTTAATAAAAATAACCATGAAATGTAAATCAACTCCCTGTTTATTTCCGATGACTCATGTACATGTAAAAGCTTGGCATTATAGATTTTTTTTTTGTCCTGCAGATTCGTATATTATATATATATATAGCAGCCAAGTAATTAAATCTTAGTGTAAATGTGGAATACTGCTCTATCCTTGAAGCCAATAGCAGTTGGACAAGAATAAGGAACAATAGAAAATGTTTCAACCCTTATGCTTGATTTCGATTTTTATATAAACTCGCTGCTCATTGTGGCCAAAGATTCCTTTGTATAATTCGATCACAATATCGCGGATCACACCAACATGTGACTCTTCATCGCATTCCTAAGACTCCTCCTCTCACATGCGATATGCGATAAGCACAACCGGATCCCAAATAAAATAAACCTGTGTTCATAAACTTCTCGGGTCCACTCAAACCCAAGCCTTAATGGCTTCAATCTCCATCGTTGATCTCACCCTTCAATCCTACAGTTGATGATACACTCGATCAACGAAACTAATTAGCAATCCTCCACCGTTTGATCAAGGCACACTTGATCCAACGGTCAGCAGCGATATTAGACGGGAATCTTGTGTGACATTTACCCTCCCTTACAGAGCCAATAAGGAATATTAATCCTTGATCTATAAATGTTCGGGTTCGGTTTTGAAATTAATGTTCGTTCACTTTATGACCCGATATCCATTGGATATATGAGGCCATCAAATCTACGGCTCATGGGACTTCAACTAGCACATGGATTAAAAAATTTCCTAATCCCCGCAGTTGACTATGGCCTAAGAGTTGAATATGAGATCGACGGCTAGGAGTGAGTGCAAGGCTTCAAACACAATCAAGAAGATCTGAATACTCCTACCTCCGCAGTTGAAATCGGTAAGCTTTTCCAATAGTAAACCCATTGTAGCTCTCAGGTCATGAAAGTGCCATTGAAGTTCTGTAATATGACCTCCACTAAGACTTTCTCGGAATTCCCTCGTTGAGGTGCACAGCAGGGCGAGTCTATTCACAATTTAGATGGCGGAGAGATGACCATTTTGCATCTCACCATCTGCGCTGGCCAAACGTATCAATGGATTTTCTTAGGGTAGCTTCTACAACAATGCCTTGTTTCTCTAAAGAGCATTTCTTACTTTCAGAGGAAGGGTTTTCACCGTTTGTATTCTGGTATTGCACAGGAAGAGCCAAGGGTGAGCTAGACTGAGAGCCCGAGCTCATGGAAGAGATAAAGGTTGTAAATTTGTTAGGTTGCCAAGGGACTGATATTTAGCTGAGGTCGGCGTAGTTGAATTGGGAGCTGCATTCATCTTGTTTTTTAGGTATGGTTGGCTCCTCAACCATGTCTTGATCATCGAAAAACCAATCATGTTGTTTACCCCAAAATTTTGAGGAAGTTGGAGGCTGCAATCCTGGAACATATATTGATCTTTCGAGTTTCCATCATATGAATCCTGTATGAGGGTGTTCTGATTGGGTTCATATTCCTCGCTGCAGGATCCTAGATGATGATGTTTAAGAATCATGCCACTTATCGTGGCTTGATGATTATGAATTGCTATCATCACCACAGGTGGAGTCCTATGCTCGAGTAGATAAGGAATAGATCCGCAGTATTTTGAGGATTTTGTGCCCATATTACGGATCTAGACGGCTTGTTTGAAGAAATGGTCCCAGCCACTCTACACTCTCCGAGAACTAAGCCACGACCAACTAATCAAATCTCAGCAAAATAGATCAAATCCCATGCATACAAATGAGGAAATCGGAATTAAATCTCTCTTGTATTTCGATGACCCTTTCTCCACTGCAAAATTCTTGAATAGATAAAGAAATGTTAAATAGTCTATGTGGAAACAAGTTTTCATGCAACCAACAAATTCAAAAGGAGAATAATCACCACATACGCAAACTGGAAATAAAGGGAATTATTCTTATCTAACTGTACTAAATTGGGACTTTCGTTTCACTTTGCTCATCTGTGTTTTTATCAGAATTCCAATTGAAGTGGACTAAGAAAAAAAAGGATTCGAATCTTGGAGGGTTGATTCCATGTAAGAATTCAAATAGCCATTTCTTGTTAATTCACCATTGCCTTTCTTAAGGTAAACTACAGATTTGATTTTTTAATTTTGAAATAAAAAATAAACGAAAATTTTAAAAAATGATTTCAATTTCTTTTTCTTTTTTTAAGTTGAAATGTAAATTTATTCATGATAAGTGATTTTTTTTTTTGATGAAATGTAAATTTATTCATGAGAAATGATGATGTTTTTTTCAAAGAAAAACAAGATTAAAAACTCTAGCGAGGTCTTGTTTTATTTTTTAATCTATTCTACCTTAACTTGAAAGATTTTTTTTTTTTTTTTTATTTCCTAGGTAAAAGCATGCTTCCAATGAAGCCACCTATGGACTAAGAATTCGAAAATGCTCACATCAAGATTTAAAATTTTTACTTTATGATTTGCAAACATGTGAGTAACCTGTTTTTTTCTTGGATTTGGCACAAAGTGCTTTTGAAACCAATCTTTGATATTGTCCTTGCTCTCCAAGATGTACCTGTTCAACATCTTCAATTTTCTCATCTGTAGATGGATTAGTAAGAAATGGGGGTGTTGGCTAGTTGGATTGTTTATTGATTAAACAATCAAGTACCACATTAATTGTCAACCTGGGAAAGTCTTTTTATTCCAAAGGCTACCGCGTACTGTATGTACTTAATTCTAAAAGCATTAAAAGTTGTAGTATACGTGATTCTTATGCTAAGTTATCACAGTATCGATAAAATGAAAGTAATTAATTAAGATTACGAATCTGAAAAGCAAAGTGATGGATGCTCTGTTGGCAGAGGATCAGGACCCTATCCTCCAAGTGAGGACGTTCAGCACCTGCCCCTGTAACCAGATTTCTAATACACACTGCACTCTAATTCACCGGTGAAATATCCTTGCACAACTTCAAGCAATTAATGAAACAGAGTACTAGCAAAACGAAAATACCAGAGGTAATGCTACAGAATCCAAACAGAGTATCAGCAGAAAGAAACTATCACACACTTACACACTTGACAGAAAAGTAAATGGGTGAATCTTGTGAGGAAGGCGGGCCCAGTCCCTCTCACAAGATTCCCCATAACACAAAGGCTAGATTAAGTGCTCAGAACAATCTTCTATTCATTTGCCAAAAGATTCAAGTACAATAAAGTTCAGACTTGCTGATGCCTTTCAAAATCTCCCTTACAGACCACAATCCCCCCCTTCTAATGTAGATGTCTCCTCTTTATAGAGGAGACATCTATTACAATAGATTATTACAGTTCATTCAGTTAACCCATTCTATCAAAAATAAGAATTACAGAACGCTGTTACAACAGTATAATAATATATTCTTTCTTAGGTTCTGGCTGTTACACAGCTGGTAACCAACTTCGACCGTGTTCTTGGGATTCTCGCATTCCTTTGTCGTTTCCTCATGCTGTTCCTGTTTTAAGCAATGGTAATTTTGTTCTACTCGCTTTAGACAGCTGCTTGATCATGTCGTGTCAGCGTTCTTCAGATAGTTGCCGTTTTTTATTCCTAGCTATTGCAAAATAGCCCGCTTTAAATGGTTGTTGTTGCTGACTGTAGCAACTGCGTAGTTGCTGCTTCTGGTGTTGCAGTAACTGCGTAGTTGTTGTTTCTCGTATTGCGGCAACTGCGTAGTTGCTATTTCTGGTGTTGCGGCAACTGCGTAGTTGCTGTTTCTGGTGTTACAGCAACTATAAATTATAATTCCTACAGGCTTAAGACAATTACTTGGCAACTTAGTCAGCTTTTCCAAAGATAAATATAAAGATACTCACGAATATGCAATGAACAATTAAACATATAGATATGTGGAAAGTTACTTCGTACCTTGGGGTGATTAAGTCATTATGTAATCAAAGCTTACAACTTATGACTGAAAAAGGATAATATTATGGCAAAAATATAAGGTCAAAATTGGTCAATTCTGAGTCCTAACAGGGGGGTTTTAAAAAGACTGAATTTAAAACTAACTAAGTATGAGAATAAAAAAATGCTCCAAGCTTGAACTCCTTTATGAAGTCACTAGGTTTCACAAGTTAGTCCATAAAAAGAAATTGCAATAAAACTAACTTCCTAAGTCTATCTCTAAATAATCCTCCCTGGCAACGACGCCAAAATTTTGGTTCTAAAATGCGGATACAAATTAGAGTTTCATTTACTATCAATCCGGGCGAGTAAACTTTGAGGATCATCCAATATATATGGACTTAGAGATAAACTAAACTAATCTAGGTGCAGAAATGCGAAAGCTCCCTTATAGGAAGTCTTTCATTGGGATCTCCCACACCTCTTTAGTCATTTAATCAAAATGAAATCTAAAGACATTGTGACAAGTGTAAGAAATATTGAAGTTCCCTTACAGGAGACTGTTCATTAATATTACTAATCATCTTAATCAACAAACTATTTAAACTAATGAAATTAAAGCACTTAAACCTAATTATGATTGATTGTATGAAATATTAAAGCTCTCTTACAAGAGACCATTCATTTATATCTCAAGCATATGAATTAGAAACTTAAACTAATGAATCAAGCATTAAATAAGAAATCAGATTCATTGAAAGAAACATTAAAACTTTCTTACGAAAGGTCATTCATTAATATTTCAAACATATGAACCTAATGAATTTACAAACAAACATAAAATGAAAGCTTACCAAAGCAAAAGTGTACTTGCTAGACAATGGCGGCCCTTCCCAGGATTCACAAGCACATCAAAATAGAATCCAAATGTGGAAGATCAAAGAAGCTCCATTTTATTTATCTTCAATTGCAATTTGCAATTACAAGTTCTACATTGCAAGAGGTTCTAAATTATCCCTTACAATGATTCCAAATTCTAACTTCTCATTACAAACTTATAAGATCCTAAGGTACTAAATTCTAATTCTCAATTCTAAATTCTAAATTCCAAAGTTACAAATGAAGGAGATAAAATTCCTATATATACAAAAGTTATGATAACAAACTCATAAATGTGGATCCACTATTCCCTATTCAAATCCACATATCTCTCAACCAATGGTAACACATAACCCTATCCTCCATGATCTTCTCCATGAGGTCCATGATCTTATCCATGAGGTCCATGATCTCCTCAAATTCGAATTTGAACATAGAGTACCACCTAAGGGTGCCTTAGAAGCTTCCTTTGTACCTACACATGTCAACAAACTCATTCTAATTGTTAGGTATAAGTATATGGATATTATTTTCTAAAATTTAACCACAAATTCTCTTAAAAATACTAAGAATTAATAATGTTTTGGAAAACACAATGATAACCCATTTAGTGATGAAAGTGAAGCTAATGTGATGACATAGAGGTGAGAAAACCTGTGAATGGAGAGAAAGTGGATGTTGAATGGAGTGAAAGTGGATGTATTTTAAGGACAATTCTTAGGCCCAACAAGGATTCAGTGGTGGTTGGGGACATCAACATATACATTATGTGCACTATATTTACTTTAAATAATCCATGCGGATTTCTTAAGGTTTGGAAATGGAACATCCCCCTGAAGATTATTCTCTTCAACTAGTTGGTCTGGCACAATAAAATATTGACCTAGGAAAACCTCTGCAAGAGGGGAATCGAAGATCTTGGATGGTGCATACTATTGCATGGATCAACTGAGACAAATCAACATCTTTTCCTAGAGTGCACGACTACTATTCAGGTATGGCAACAAATCCTCCATATTTTTCATATTCCTTATAGACATTTCCTCTCATTAGTACTATGTCTTTGTTGGTGGATTGAGAGGGGGGGGGGGGGGGGGGGTGGGTGTGGTGTAACATAAGATTATTCCTCTCTTTTTATTTAGGGAGATCTAACAATCAAGTAACTATTGCATATTTGATTGTATCCCCATAAATGTACAAAAAATATGTTTCAACATTAGGACTTGGATGGACACTCAAGCGGACAGCATTCAGGTCTATAAAGATTGACAATACTGCTTCATTTCTCCATTTATCTAGTTTCCCGCCCGTTATTTTGATTGAGCAAAACAGAGAGGTGAATGCAGTTGTGGGGCATGGCTTAGGATTTGTTACAGGACTCACTAAAAAATATCATGGCATGGTGGGAGTAGTACAAACATGAGAGCGAAGATTTTGGCCTTATGGATGCTTCTCTAGCTTGCTAAAAAAATTCTTTGGATTCCATACATATATATGGAGATTCAAAGTCCCTCATAGATGGTGTTTTGGGGCACACAAATTTCACTCCTCCAAATCTTAGTAGCTAGATGAACCACATCATAACACTTAAGACGTCCTTCCAAAGCATATCCTTCCAACACATCTATCGGGACTCAAACAATGTTGCTGATTCACTGTCAAAAATTAATCTAAATGATGTTGCAAATGTTATCAATTACATGTATATGGAGGATAATACTATCAAGGAGGAAGGCTAGATACCACTCCCATAATTTTAAGTGTATTGTTATATATTGATGTAATTTAGATAGGAACAATTTGAAACATGTTATATCGATATATGTTATTAGTATTTGGGCAATTTTTTAGAACAATAATTATAATTTCAGAGACCTATGTGCTGGATAGGGAATACACTCTTACATTTGAGGCCTATATTTAAAAGTTTATGAAAGATGTACGGGTCTCTTTTACCTAATATGAACTAGTGTTTTTTCCCTCCTAAAAAATAAAAATAAAATCCATGTATTTGAAAAAGATTAAAAAAAAAATCTATTTCTCTTGTGATTTATTAAATTATATATTTGTTATTTAATTTATTATAATGTTCGGAACTACATCTATGGATGCTACACTTTAAACTATAAAACTGATAGTTTAAATTTAGATCAATTCTTAATTCCTACGATGATAGTTTATATGTTTTCCATTTAATTAGAATCAATATGAAAGAGAATAGGTATGTGTAGTGATTAATGAACGACAATATGTTTTATTTCTATTACTGGTTATACCTTAAACAAATTGATAGCAAACAATTCAGGTTTATAATTTGTCTTTTAACTTTGACATTTCACTCGGATTATATATACACGTAGTTTAAAAAGATATAAATTTTGCTTAGGAAATTATTTAAATGGATTTTAATAAAGTTTTGGCAGAATTTTTTATCAAAATTTTGGTGTTTCAAGGGTTTTTGATAGCGTTGAATCTATTTCCACCATAAAAGTAGTCGTGTGACTTTTGATCCTCTAGAGGAAACTAACACCTCCATAGGCAATGCCTTATATATACATAAGTCGTTAGTTGATCGAGTCCCCATTATTAAAAGTACTTCTATTATTAAGAGGTCGTGGGTTCAATTCTCTCAACACTCATAGGGTCAGACTCCATAGTTGAACCAATAATTTTTTAAAATAAATCTATCTAATAAAAATATTCGGTAAAATTCCTATAGATAAATATAGGATCCAGCTTTATTTCATAAATGTGAATGTTATATATTATTCCTATTGAATGGATTCTCACTGGAGTTTAATCCACTAGAAACAACTGTTGTATGTAACAGTGGTCAAATCAATAAGTATCAAAAATAATTATTGAATTGAAAGAGTTAGACATTGTGCCATAATCCAAACTGAGAGTTAGACGTCATGTCATAGTCCAAATTGAGGGTTAGAAATTGTGCCATAGTCCAAATTGAGAGCTAGACATCGTGCCATAATTGAGCTTAGAGATAAAATGTTGTTCCATAATCCTAACTTCCACGTCAAATTATTATCACTAAACATGTCTCTTTGGATGCATGATTAAACATCTCCCATTAAAACCCGGAAGATGAATCCTAGTGATCAATCTAGCAGTTAAACATTTAATTGTCAATAGATCATCTAAAACTTGTCACCGATAGCATGTACTTACCGTTTAATGTTATGAATGCAGTTGATATTATACGTGCAATAAAATCTAGATGTCTTATTCTGGTCCAACTAAATTATCGGTTATAATAGTTAAATTATAGTCAAGCTATGGTGGTAGTGTAACTAACAATGTTTAATCTATGGAAACTACCAAGTTATCTATAATGACTAAATTTTGACTTTGTTCATAAATCATTCTAAATAACCAAATTTGTAATAATTAGAGAAATTATAAAAAAGTGAATTAAAACTCTGGCCAGAAGTATAATGTCTTTTTCGAGTGATTACAATGATTACATTACAATTGATACTTTTTATATCAGATTATAAATGATATATTTATATTATTATTATCCAATTTTAAGGTCATAGTCAAGTCAGACATGAAATTGGTGTATGAGATCTCTTTGTTTATGGGACAAGAGACCTACTTCCACATAACAATTATGATTGCTAAGTCTACAAAGGCATACATAATCTACCCCTCTGATTTTGAACTTATAACCTTCTAAAAAGAAACACGTACTTGTAACCACTAAACCCATTCAAGCTCTTAATTTATAATAATGAATCGAATGGAAACATAATTGGTTTCACTGAACCATTATAAAAACTAATGAAAGTTTTGATAATAAAATGTAAAACCAGAATCGTTTTAGAATCTCTATAATCTAAAAAAACAAAATATATATAGAGTAAACTAACCTAATTAAGTTAGGTAATATATCATATACATCATTGCTTTAGTTGAGTGGTTAAGGTCCAAGTAACGTAAGCATTATAATTAAACCTTGCCTCTTAATGCGAATGGTTAAAAATGTAATTATGAGCTAACACTTAATTACATATAATGGTTATCTCTAGGGTGGAGTATATAGTTATTATGATTCTTCCAATGCTATGCTAACATTACATATTTGATAGGTCACTGTTAGATTTCATAATAAAAATAAGATAATGATATGTTTGATAATTAAGGATAAAGATTAATATGAGTATGTTAATTAAATTAGTTAATGTTATGAATGTATATAGGTAGAAATATTATATTTTTTTACGATGTCAAATTATAATTATATATATAATATATATAAGAGGTAATAATTTTATTTCGAAGGTTTTTGTAAGCTTGTGATGGATCTATGGTGGTTTTTTTTTTCTTTCTTAAGGTGATGTCATGGATTTTGCTTTTCAAGTGGTGGGATCTCGCTTTCCCTTTTGGATCGAAGAGGTCTTGCAATTGATCTCATTTTTTGGTTTCATTGTGCTTGACACATCAACATCCCTCATGTGTCAATGTTTCCCTCCTCTTGTGTAAAGGAGTATTGTTGCACCCTATCTAGATGGCTTATTAGGGAGTGGACTTGCTGAAATATGAGCCTAGTCTAGATCAAAGCCTGATTTTTTACCCTCAACGAGAGTTCCTCTCCTCCTCTCTATCTCTGCTAGCAAATGACATGGAAGGTATTCTAGCACCCTCCAATTTAAATGTAGATTTGGCATATCTCTTTGCTTGATTGTTCTTCGAAGGAGAACACAACTTGTTCTATTTTTTCCCCTCCTCGAGCTAATCCCTCCTATCCTTCCTTGACTCATCCTTTCTTTAGTTCCCCACATGCTTGTTGGATCTCCCTAGAGCAAATGTGCCCCCATCTGCTCTGGAAAGATCAAAATCCCTGATACAAAGGGGTTGATGCATACACAAGTACAAAGAAGTTATTGATTTGGGCATTAAGAAGGATATTGAAATTTTCCACATTACAGATTATGCCAGAAAGACCCTTGTTGGGCGTTTTAGTGGATAGGCTTCATCCTTGAGATCCTAGTCTCTGATCACTTGAGCCTCTCCTTTGGTACGAACTATTTTTTCACATCCTTACAAGGGGTTGGCTAGCATTTGTTTTTCATTTTGAAGTAGACTGCTTGCATATTCAAAGTTTGAATTGGACTTGGGGTCGTGATGGGATATATTTGAAAATTTAAATAGTGGGTTTTGATCTTGTGAGGAAATCGATTAATGAGATAATATTATGATCCATTTTTCCTATATTGCCTCTTTATTTCTAAAATATGAAGGTTTTAAAATCCATCAGCGATAAATTAACATCCTTTGTGAATCTAGAAGATGACTAGTTTGAAAAAGAAGATCGATGCATGATGTGAATTCAAATTTATGTTAGTCCTAAAGTTGGGTTAGTGGCAGAATTGGAGCTTTCCTTGGATGGGGTTGTTTGGATCCAAAAGGTGCACTACTAAAAGTTTCCCTTCTGGTGTCATAAATGTCTAGAGGTAGGAAATATTCATAAGGACCGTGTTAGTCAAGGCCCTCTCCTTTAGGCGCAACATCATGTAAGTGGATTGAATATCTCTCAAATTTTCTTTGGTACTCCTGGTTCTGCTAAAAAATATCCTCCTCCAGCTTCAGTTTCTCTAAGTTCTCCTCCATATGTGCAGAATGAAAGCAACCTCTCTCCTAGTAAGGTTTCGACTCCTTCTCTTTCTTTCTCTCCTTCATTTGTTTCTTTCTCTCCTCCCTCGAAGGTTTTCCCACCCCCCCCTCCTATAGGGTTCTCAACTCAGAGGCACCTCTTGGGCCTTCTCCTCCAATCCCCCCGCCCCTTATTTTTCCATTCCTTGCCCTATTTTTCTGGATTCCCTCTTCCCTCCTATCCCTAAGTAAACTCCCTCTGTCTCCCCTCCTTGTGCTTCAGAGGAAAAGAAATGTTATGCTTTGTGCCCTCGGTCAAAATTCAAATACGTTCCCTAGTCATGTAGTGGTTTAGGAATAGACCCACCTTTGGAAAATCCAGTTGGAAGAAAATCAAATCTACACAAAACACAGCAGAAAATTGTGTTGGAGATTAAAAAAGGAAAGCATGCATCCATATCAAGGGCCCTTAGAGCAAGAATTACCCTATAAAAATGGGATTCATGATTATCTTATCTTTCAATGCAAGGGGTCTTGGGGGTGCCTTTAATAAAATAGACCTCAAAAGGATTTTTATGACAAAAAATCCCAATAAAATTTTTGTTTAGGAGACTATGTGCACAGGGTCCAAATCTAGGCATTTTCTTGAAGCAATGCTAAAATATTGGTCATTTTCTCATGTGGATGTTGATGGTTTTTCAGGGGGGTGATTTCCAGCTAGAGTATGGCATGTGAGACCATTTTCTCCTCTTTATTCCCTTCTACCATTCTATTAAAATTGGTTATTAAATATTGTTCCTTCCTTATCTCTATTTTAAATGTGTATGTTCCTTATAGTTTTGATCAAGTGCCTTTTTGGGAAGACTTGGCCCATGTAGGAGCTCTTGTGAACTTGTTCACTATCATTGATGGCGACCTCAACGTCATTCTCTCTCCTATGTATTTTGGGAGCCCCAACCAATATTGGACTCAAAACACCATTTTTTTGTAGTCTTAGACTTGGAGTTGATTAAGCTCTCCCTAGCATAGATGAATAAGTTCTCTAGGGGAAATGAAGTCTCCAAGTGTTTGAATAGATTCTTGGTGTCTATAGATTTCTTGAATATAGGGTATTCTTTTAAATCCATTATGGAAGTTGGAAGTCGATAAAATCATAAGCCCCTTCTCCTCCATTTTACTCCTCCTAAAGGGTGAAAGTCCATTTCCTTTTGTTTTAACCCCTCATGGATGGTCAAAGAAGTTTACGCATGTTGGTTTCCAACCATTGCAGACATCGGGATCGTTTATCTTATTCCTATTTTATGAGCCTATTTACCGAAATGCTTGATACTATCAAGCAAGTTTCAAAATTGTGAGCCAAGGACTTCAATGCAAGGAACTAAGCTAGGCTAATTGAAATGGAAAGGAAACTTGTCGGGGTATATACTTTTTTGGAGAATGATTCATCCTCCTTGGAGCACATGTGGTGTAAAAATATCTTGAAGCTAAGAGACACTGCATCCTACTATTGGAGGAGGAGTGATGACAATTAAAGAGTAGGGCTATTTGGCTTTAGTTAGGAAATAGTAATACCAAAATTTTCACCATTAAATTCAAGGAAATAGGCTAAGATTTTTGGAATATTGTAAACACAAATTGAAACTATCTTCAATCTTTTGCATATAAATTTTCATAAGTGTTCTAGTTCTTTCACTCTCTCTTTAAGGCCCCATAGGGTTGTCCTATCTATGAAATTCTTCAAGTTGTTTCTAAATTTCCCCATGTTCTCTCAGAGGAAATGAATGATTTTCTTATGGAAGAGGTTACAGATCAAGAAATGATGTTTGCTTTACATTACATTCAAAAGTATAAAATTTTGGACCCCGATGGTTTCTTGATGCAATTTTACTTGGGATTTTATGACGTGATCAAGGAGGATTTGCTAAATACTATGAGATAGTTTCAATCTTCCAACAAAGTCTTGGGATCCTTCAATTCTACATTCATATTCCTTATTCCAAAATCACAAGAGGGGTCCTCATTTCTTGACTTCAAGACGATTTCATGCTACACTTTAATTTATAAGTTGATCTTCAAGATTATTGCTCAAAGGTTGAAGTTAATCCTTAGTTCTTTCATTTCTGAGGAGAAATTTGATTTTCTTCATAATAGGAATATTAATTATGCAGTGACTATTGTTCATTATTTTTTTCACTTTATTAAGGTCTCAAATTTGAATGCAAACATTATAAAACTAGACCTATCCAAAGCTTGTGACATAATGGATTGGACTTTTCTTTGGTTGGTTCTTCTTCATATGGGCTTTGCTCTATAGGAAGTCAATTAGATTATGAGTTGTATTTATTCAACCTATTTTGCAAATTTTTTTTTTTTTTTTTTTTTTTTTTTTTTTTTTTTTTTTTTTTTTTTTTTTTTTTTTTTTTTTTTTTTTTTTTTTTTTTTTTTTTTTTTTTTTTTAAATAGGAAAAAAAAATGTGAACAGTTTTGAACCAACGTTTCAGAATAGCTTAGTGATTCCATCATCAGGGCAATGAGATTTGTATTTGAGAAGAGAGAGCGTGAAATTGTTAGAGCATTATTGAAAAGTTTATCGAACAAGATTTTTTGTGTTTTCTCTGTAGTTGATTACAATGTAATTTTAATTAATAAAATTTTATTTATTTATTAAATAAATATTAATTTTATTTATTATTTGCTATTATTATTTAATTAATTTGGATCATTTTATTTAAAATTATTATTTATTTGGATTAATTTAATTAATAATAATTTTATTTATTTATTTAAATAAGTATTTATTTTATTTATTATTAGTTATTATTATTTATGTATTTGGATTTATTTTGCAATGTTGATAAATGGGGCTCCCTCAAGATTTGTATGTGCCTCTCAAGGGCTTTGTCAAGGATTCCCCTTGCCTCCCCTCTTTTTCTTATAGTGGTTGAGACCTTGAGCAGATTGATTGTAGATTATAAATCATGGGGAGTCTCCTTCAAGGTAATATACTATTTTATCTTTTTGTTGTTTCTCATCTTTTATTTGTCAATAATTTTTTATGTTACATTGTGGGGAATCAAAGAAATATTTTATCGCTCAAGATTTCATTAGACCTCTTCTGCAAGGATATTAGGACATAAATCATTCACTCAAATCTTGTATGATTCTGAACGATGTCCCTGAGGATATTCATTTATAGTCGATTCATAATTTCCCTTTTCCTTTTAAGGATCTAAACGAATGCCTTAAATATATGTGTTTTTCTCTAAAGCCAAAAAAATAATGAAAATCAAATTGATTTTGGTTGGTCAAGAAAGTGGAGGCCTACATCTCAAATTAGGCAAATCATTTTCTTTCTAGAGGGGGTCACCTTGTGCTCCTAAATTCCATTTGGGAAAGAATTATGGTTAATTATAACTCGACAATAGTTGTTCCCAAAGGGATCCTCTCCCTGATTAGGAGAGTAAATATTTCAATTTTTATGGTTTGGAGATAAAATCCATGAAGGCATGACATTGGTATAGTGACCAATATTACTTGTACCGAATGAACTTAATGGATGGGATGTTAATGATAACCATTTATTTTCCAAGGCACTTGTAGGTCAAAATCCCTATAGGATTTGATAAGAACATTCTCTTGGGTTCATAGTTTTTCAAGTGAAACATTTTCGTGGAAAGTCTCTAGCTGACCAGTTCAAGCTCTTAAGCAAATATTCCAAAGTCTCGATACTTGGGAAAGCATTGGTGAAGGCATTTCCATGAGTTGTAAAATGGGTTGCATGGAAACTGGGGGAGGTAATCTAATTAGAATTGGTATTTATCGTTGGTTTAGAGAAGGAAATGAATACAGTCTTTTGAATCCTCTCATCCAATCCTTTGGTTAGGAAAATATCCATTTTTTTAGTTGATGTTAAGGCTCAAGATTCTCAAGTCAGAGGTAGGAACGAATGGAAGGTGGTTTATGCCCTAGGTCTTTCTGAGGATTTAGTGGAAGAATTGGGTAGGTACATTGATTTTATTTTATATGATCATGTTCATCTTATAGAGAGAATGTTTTAGATGCTCTATATTGGACCAAAAATCCTCAAACAAGAATTTTCATTGCAAATCTTGGATATAAAGGCTGGCTTGAGGACATGCGCAATGGTCAAAGATTATGGTAGTGAAAAGCTCTCTGGAAATTTAGTGCTCCATTGAAGACAAAACTAACATTGTGGTTGGACCTCAACAACAAACTTCTCACTTGGGACTTAATTCTCAAATGTGTCTGGGTAGGCTTGAACCATTGTCCCCTTTGTAAGGCTCAGGAAGAATCACATATTCATTCTTTGTTAGGTGTAACTATGTTTTTTAGGTCGTTTCAATTATTTGAAATGAAATTAAGCCAAGATCCAAGTGATGTGGATTTTTCCTTAGCTATGTTTTTAGGTCTTGTATGGTGAACAATAACTTAATTTTTTTAGCATGCATACATGCTTATTGATGTCATGCGTCTAGAGACCAAGGAATATCAATATTTTTTGGGACAAGTTCCTTCCTTCTAAAGTCTATGCAGTGAAAATTTTCACTATGGAAATTGAATATATGTCTAATTCCAAATAGCCAAAGTATAGGATTTTGAACTTTCCTTAATTGGATTACGACTCACCATGGGGTTATTTCAACAGTGCCTGCCAGGGTCACCCTCCTCAATGTGGGCATATGTTAAGATTATAGCAATAGTTCATCACTCAATAGGAATTCATTTAACATATTTTACAACAATCTAAGATGGAGTTAGTAAGCAAGGAGAATTCCCAACCTGTTGCAACCTCAACTTAATTTATTTATTCTTTCCTTATGAAATAGAAAACAAAATAAAAAATATAAAGATAAAAATAATGTTCAACTGTGAAAACCAATCCTTTGGCATAGTTGAACATGAAATTTTCTTGAAAACTAGATAATTGGATGGAAAATATTCCCCAAGTTCTTTTCAAATAGAAACGAGACTACTAGTTGTAAGATAAATAAGTTGATTTGTTTCAAAAAGAGGGATTTTTCTATGATTAATTTTTCCTAGAAGTAATATCAACAAAATTTGAATGAAGTCTATGGAAAACTTTCTTGTTATAGAGATTGAGACAACCACTCTTGTTATTCTTCTCACCAAAGTTAGCATCCATCTCCACTATAGTTACTTTTATTGTATCAAAATTTACATGGAATCATAGATTATTTATTATTATTATTATTATCTTGAGTAGCTATTTCAATGATTAGCATTTGTACTTGGCTTAATTTTTCTATTAAATCTAGATCAAATTTTTAGAGCTTCATTTCCAATTTTCAGCATGTGGACTTCTGCATGATTATCTTCAAAATCCAATATTTCATGTCTCTCTAGTTTTGATAGTACTTTAGTGTTCCAAAGATGATGATTTTGCAAATGACCAGCCTCAGGTATCTCCAACAACAACTTCAACACTCACATTTCTAGCAGTCTCATTAGCTACAGGCACTCTTATAACCATCATGAAATTTGCTAACCACTATTACAATATCTCTATATCAAATACAAGATGACCTTTAACAAGCTTGTTTTTATATATATTGCAATTTTAGTTCATATAATGATAATTAGCTCCAGGTTAAGAGGTTATAGCTACCCACGAAACTCTAGCCTCTTCTCTCCATCACTCCATAGGTCTTCGTCAACAACAATAGTCACTTTTGTTTTTAGATTTGGCTCAATAATCAAGTTTCAACATCAATAATTGGTCACTCTCAGAATTATCACTTAATTTTGGTTCAACTCAATACACAATAGTTCTAGGTTTAGTTCCTCTTTATAGTCATGTTCATCAACTTAAGCATACACTATTTTGTGAAGGTTTCATTAAGGTAAACTTGAGGTAATAAATCAACTTTCAAATTCTTCTAGTTTAACGAAACATGGAAATTTATTAAACAACAAACCATTGAGCATTTCAATGTGTATGCATGACCTTTCCTACAATGTTTCTCCACCCTTTCTATACACTCCACTCAAAATCATTATTACCATTCTCTTATCCCTCCACAACCCCACTAACTTATTGTTTAATGGATGGCATGCAATATCATTATCACCCTCACAATTTGTGTGAATGCATGTTATTCGACCACCCATAGTCATGATTCCTCTTATTTCATATCACCTACAGGATTCACAATGAGACTTTAACTTTCATATCATTAAGATAATGATCTGCATTCCCAAGACCCTTACCCGTTTATTAGTAGTGATAATTTCTCAAAGAAGAGTGTCTTCACATAACTCACCACATAAAGTTGTGGTGTCATAGGGGAACTTGGTGTGGTAAGGAAAGAACCATGGTCATTGGTATTGTTGGAAGCATACCCAAAGTAGAATGCTAGAAAACATATACTCAAAGCCGTAGGGTGGATTTCATTCCTCAAGTATCAAGAACACAATGAATTTGTTACCAAAGAATTTGTAAAGGGTTTAATGGTAAAATTACTTATGTAGGTCAATTTTTTTGGTGTGATCAAGAAAAAACCATGGTTGTTGGTAGCTTTGGGAACATAACCAGAGTATAGTGCTATCAAATCCATACTTAGAGTTGTAGGGTGGCTTCCATTCTTCAAGAAATTTTATGGACACAATGACTTTGTTACCAAAAAATTTGTAGAAGGGTTTGTCAGTTGAATTTCTTATGTAGTTGATTTGGAGATGGAAGTGTCAGAGGAATCAGTGGCCCAAGGCATTAGACTACCTTTAACAAGGGAAAGGTGGTTGAATAATAAATAGGTAAAATAGGGAATGTGGACTCATTTTTTGTGCTCAACGAAACAGAGGCCAAATTAGGGAAAAGGTGTATCCAAAGAATGGAATGAAGAGAAGTGGAGGAACTTGTTGTTCGTGTTGCAAAAGTATGTTACATGCGAGGGGAGGTATGCAATCACCTTCCTTACCACATTCATATCCTATTTTACTTTGAAGCTAATGATCATTTGAAATTTCCATTTTATTTATGAAAAATCTTATGTAGAATGGTGAAGCACATAGAGCAAAACTATAGGAATGTCATTTGTAGTTTGTATCATCATGGTTTAATTAAAATAAAAATCATGGAAGAGTTACATAAAATAGGTGATAATTGGGATATATTCTTAGTGCATAATGTATTTGTTGATGTGATTATTTCACATGAGGAGATACCTCGGGAAATGAATGTTGTTTCTGAGCACAATGATAGAAATGATAGTGATGACATCAATCTCCTTGAAGTTGAATACTTCACAACTTATGGAGGGAATTATATAAGAAAATTTGTAAATAAGGGAGATGGAAAATCTACTCCAATCTCACCAATGATCCTTAGATAATTACTAGGAGCCTCGAAAAAAATTTAGAGTACAAAGTATTCCATATCCAATCAAAAATACTACTTACTTGTATACTGAGCAAATGCCAACTAGGTATAGTCATGTCCAACAAAATTAGTTTGCGACCTCCTTATCAAATAATTTGAGTTTAATACTCTTATATATAAAAATATTTACACTATTGGACCTTCAACATCAATTCCCAATTATTTTTAAGATACCATAGAATATTATGATCCTACCAAGCCAACCATGTCTTCTAGTACCCCAAGCAAGCCAATCTCTTCCAAATAGAAGAAGAAAAACAAGAAAACTGAGAAATTAAAAGTAGAGATTGAAGAGTTCAACATCCTAAACATATATGTAAGGAGTGAAAACGTAGTGTTGAAGGTAAAAAGTTCCCATCTATAGGAGGAAATTGAGAAATTAACATCAAAGAATAAAAAGTTGCTTAAACCTGTTGAGAAGTGGCACAGACAAACTAAGTATTTGGCACTACATAATAGGACTTTGGAAAATAAACTTAGGGAAGAATAGAAGAGAAAATGGGAAAATGTGAATATATCAATTGGTGCCATTAACATAGTTGAAGAATCAGTTAATTTATGCTCTTTTTGAACAATTTTTTTTCTAGGACATCGTCCATATATCTTGTTTGCATAAGGACATGCAAAATCTTAGGCATGGGGAGATGTTAGGCATATAATTTGATGCCATTTCATTTCCAATTACTCCATTTTTGGCCATATTAATCCTCTATTTTACCATATTATCAATGAAAAGGTCATTCCAAAGTTTAAGAGCTAATTATATTATTAATTTAATGGGTTTTCCATTATTTTCGGCAAATTATGGGGTGTAAAAGTTGTTTAATTGCTAATAAAAATTTAACTAGTTCAAGTCCTATAAATCATTTGAGGATTTGATAACCCATGTTGTCATTCATCATATGAATGTGCTTCTAGAAGGAAATTCAATACATGGGATTTTCTCCTAGATGCCTCGAGATGCTTCCATGTTCATCAAAATCGATGGTCAAATTGTGCCAAGAATGGTAACTTATTCAGAACATGCTTACTAATCTTGAGCTAAAAGGACACCGGAAGGTAAGGTCTGTAAGAACTATTCTTGTTCCCTTAACATTAAATATGAATCACAATGAAACTCTAACGATTTTTTGTCTTTGATGATTTTGATCTCTCTTGATATTGGGGGTATGTTTCAAGTGGTTCATCACTAATGTAGAAGAGATCCTTTGAAGAAATAATTGACACTCATCTAGAACTTTTAAAAGCATATTTTGCCCATTATTAAGCACAAACATGACCTTGTAGCCCCAACATTTCTCTCATGAGATGGACATTAGGATTTGTTGAGAATCAACATGGATGTATGCCCCTTTCTATACCTCTAGATGTTGAAACATTATACAAAGAAGCCATGGTGTTGGCTTGTATGATGATGTGCCCAGATGGACCCTGGGTGCCCCCAGGATGGACTTAATCCTATTTGATGGATGTTGCCTTGTTTCAGAGCCTAGATGAGGTTGTTGATCACCAAGATAACTTAGATTCCAATTGTTGCCTCATAGCATGCCACATCACCCCTAGGTGCCTTAAAAGGGTGATGTGGGCCTTCTTGGAGATGAAGTCACAATGGAGGATTTATTTGGAGATATACCCATGCACTTTAATTATTAATGGAGTGAGGAGACTCACTAGCTTCTTTATCACTTGCTTGATGGAGATTGACCATTTTGAAAGAATGACATCATCATCGAGAGAATTTATTCCCACATGTGTGGGTAATTTTGATGTATTTATTATGTTTTAAATATATCTTAAGGTAAACTTGTAATATTTGGGCCTAGTTGAATGCTCAAGCAATATTTTAGGGATTTTACTTATAAATAGTGAAAAGTGGCTTGGTTACCTTCATATAAATAGAATGAAGTATGCACTAGCTCTCTTTCTCTTTTCTCTTGGACAAAAATGTGATCTTGGTGGAGGGAAATATCTTGGGAGTGATATTTTTGCATGGGGAGGATTGATGAAGTGGTTCTTGATTGAATGGTGTAAGTTTATTTTTTATTTTTTTCCATTTTTCATGTAAATTTCTTAAAATTGGGGTTTCTTTTTTCCATATTAAATTGTGATAACTTTTATGAAATATAGTTTCTTTATTCTTTGCAAAATTAGTCTTTTAAGGATCCATCAAAGGAACTTTGTGTGTGCCTTATTTGATCTTACATCTCCACTTAAAGAATATCACTAGGGTTTTTTAAGAGAGGCTTCTTATTCCTCTTCCCTCCTCATCCAGGTTTCTCTAGCTTTCACTTTGCCATTAATGACTTCATTGCCCAATTGAGAGAAGACACTAGACTAGCTTGTGGTGGCTATTTTAAATTTCTTTTTTCGTCTTCAATTTATTGTAACTAGGGTTAGGGTTACCTTAAATTTGCATGTTGTAGATATTTATCATCCATTTGTTATTTCTTTGTTAAAAGGGATTGCATTTAATAAATAAAAAAGTGAAATCTAGCATTAATTACATGTCTAATGTCTTGACAATTATCATTGTCATATGCATTTTTAGCCATCAAAGCATAATTTTTTAGCTAACTCGCGTTTATCTCTTCAAGAACCTTTTTTCCTTTGTTAATATTACCACTCATAGGCTATTTCTCAAGTTCCTATATACCATTGTATTCCATAAATATGCATATCATGAAAACCCTAAATTATAGTAACCTTCTTCTAAATAATAAAGGTCTTAGGGAAGTGTAATTGAACTCTTGGTAACTCTCTTATCGCAACCTTTCAAGGCTTGGTCAATACCTTCCCCTTCAATTATTAGACCTTGCATCATCCATGTGCCCTTATTATTATAACATCTTGTAGGTTATATTTTTATGGAATATTCCCTTTTGGGTATAATATCCATCATTAAACAGCTAGAGAATAACCATTGAGGTAACAATGGTGGTTGATGTCTTGTTTCCATAAGACCCAGGTTTCCAAGTGAAGCTTTGCACTAGGCCTGCTAGTTGTTGTGGTAACATTTTTTCCACCATTTCCAAGGAGGAGTTGATTCCACCTCCTCATGACCCAAAGTATATGCTTCAATATATTTTTATGAGAACATATCAAATCCAAAACTAAAATTCCTAATCTAGTGACTCCTAAATTCTATTCACATATAAGAGATTCTAATAGTAGTTCCAAAGGATCCATTCCTCCTATCAATAATACTACATTCCTCATATAAAGAATATTATTACAAATACCATTGTTACTCCTATCTCGCATGTAGCAAAATCCTTTTTTGGTAGCCCTTCTACCTCAACCATAATGGGAAATCCATGGCTTAGTGTCTACAAACCCCTTGATATGAGTGTCATTCAAGGATACCCTCACAAATTTCTTAATAAGTATGAGGAGTGGTTGCCCAGGTTCTGTTGTCACCTTCTAAAAACAAAGTTCCAATTGTACAAAGAGTACCAAAGAACAAATAAGTTTTCATCCATCTGCAAAGCCACAGAGGCTCTTAAAGCTAAATTTGACCCTCTCCAATGGATAGTGCTTGGAATAAGCTTTCCAACGGTGGGTGGAAGTTCAAAAAAGGACTCTTGGATCAAAAGTTAGAGTAGATTGAATATACACTTTGAAAGCCAAAAAGCAAAGAAAAATGGCTGAGGGTCAGGCTCATCGCAAATCGCAATCGGGGCTTTTTTGAAGCAGCGGTAGGCGAAAACAGTGAAATATGCAATCGCTTGATCATTGATATCTCACATCGCAAATCGGCAAGTCCAAGGCACGACATATCAGCTCATCGACGATCGACAGGTTCAAGGCAAGGAAGATCAACGATCAAAGGGTCCTCAGGCACAGCCTATTGGCTTTTCGGTGATTGGAGGTTTCGCATGTCAGACTTCCTAAAATATCGAAGGTCCCGCAATATGAATGATCGACGATTCTGGATAGGACTGGGGTTAAAATATTGCGAAGTGGAAAAGTTTCGATATAGTGTAAAGTCATCAGGAGGGGCCAAAAACCAGTTAACAAAGGATTGCAGTGAAAAACCAAGGGCAGGCAGGCCCTTTTCTCTCTCCTCTAAGGGGCCATGTGGTGGACTACTATTGTTTCTCATGAACCCACATAGCAGCTCACGTCATCATGACGTGGCAGTACGAAGGACACGTGGCATGTTGATCTAGCATTTTCAGGGCCATATGGGGGCATTTTTGGGTGACACATGTGACCACTCACAAGGTGACACGTGGAAGTGATGGTGTCACCCATCATAAATTAGAAATTGGTGAGACAGGCATCATTCCATAATGAACCCCCCGATTGTGATCATGTGATAAAGGGGATCTCATAAGGGGGTTGGCCCATGATCACATGGAGAGCTGAAGAACCAAGTTCCAAGCATTAAAGGGAACAATCCTGCAGATCGGCGATCACACAAAGCAGGGTTCCTCCTCCACCAAAGTACCTCCCGACCTATGATTGTGATAGGTGAGACCCCTTCTGGATGCGATATTTTATGCACCCTTCTTTCTTGAAGTCTCGCGTCCAGACAATTGGCAGGCTCTATGTAATATGGTAGGAAGACCCTCTCTTATAGTCTGATTGCGATATCCTAGGTGGGCTCAATCTCACAAATCGACAATTGCAAGTTTCGAGGGGAGATACTAAAGGTGAAAATTATATGTCGTCAATATGCGGGATTCTATGTAACAAAGGAAAAAAGACCCTCGGAGGGCAATCCAAAGGCCTTAGCGCCCGAGGACTAAACACTTGATCATGGCCCCCGGTCACATGAAGAAAAAGGGGCTAAAATGGATTGAAATGCCCCATCCTATAAAGACTTCTTAATGGAAAGTCCTGATGTGATAACTCCACGACCAAGTAGTGCAGAACTTTAAAGGCGTGACGGGTCAGAAGCTGTGGCATTTAAGAAAGGAGATGCAACGTTCAAACTCAGCATGGACTGACCCAGAAAGGACCCTTGTGACACAAAATTAGGGTTGACGTTGACAGAAGTAAATAGAAAATTGGAATCCTGGGAGTACTTTATTATCTAGCATGGTGTCCCATACAGAGGGAAGACGAAGTATCGCCCAGGGGTCCTTTGCTTCTATACTACAGCATGAAACTGATAGTTTCCCACTCCCAGCTTTAAAGGATGAATGATTCAAGCAATAAAGGCAGCAATGATGGGAATTGGTTGAGCGACACAGGAGGCCAGACCATGGGTAAGATACAACCTGAAGCAAATGAAATCACAAGTATGGGCATGAAGATATTTTTTTAGCATTATTATCTGACTGTTGACTTGTTTTAGTACCGTGTAATGTGTCACCATTAAATGAGGCAATTAATATTTTGTAATTTTTTTCAGCCACAAAGCCATCCATAGTCGAGATAACTAGTCGACCTGATAGCTAAGAGAGGGCCAAAGATATTTTGTTGTAATGAATGTTCAAACACTCCCCTCTCTAGATAAATAGAGGGAAGCAACACTTTACAAAGGTTCAGAAATCCTAAAGAAAAAGATACATGTTATTTTCAGAATGTATGATTGTATGAATGCATCTTTCGGAATATAAATAAAATGGTGGTGATTACCCCTTTGAGTACAATAGTATG
>APFE030860297.1:15736-121995 GCA_000404065.3 Pinus taeda | reverse complement strand
GGGGCTCCGCCCCCCCTCTAACCCCCCGGTTAATTACATGGGCTAGTCGTGGAAAGAATATAACACAACCCAACAAATTTGGAGTTGGAAAAAAATAATTTAGGACCCCAGGTATATACATCGAGCCAAAATTTCGACAACAAAAGTATCCAACATCCCTATCCCACATGGTCATCCTAATTTTCAAACATTTCCCTTGATCAAATAATCACATTTAATCACCATTCATGTGCATTTTCAAGCAATAAGTTTGACCTGAAAGGCCTCATGGAAAAAATTGACTTTCTCTCCTCTATCCAAATCTGCTAGTGTAGCAATTCATCATATCTACCAATGCTCAAGTCGTAACAAATATGCACTCCTGGGCCAAACAAATTACGCTCTTGGTAAATTTGAAATTGGACATGATTGGACATCACCTAACCTTAATATATAATCTTACATCATGTATGACAAATATCCTACATAACTATGTTTCCCACTCATACACAACTTTCACATAAGACAAGTCAAAGAAAAAGTTAAAATGTTGTAACAATGAAAAAGTGTTTAAAATCATTAAATAAACAATCTACAGTTTGAAGCAATCAGATTGGCTAATAAATGAAGCCTGGGCATGCATTTTATTGAAGCAAAGCAATTTTGGCCTACTTCACCAAAATGCACGCCCAACCCTCATTTCAAGGCCAAATTGAATGATTCAACTTAGAGAGAATTTTTTCCTCATAAGTAACATTAATAAAATTAAATATTTTTTTTATTTTTCATATATATATATATACAGATACATATGCAGATGCAGATTCAGATGCAGATGCAGATACAGATACAGATATATCTATATATATATGTTGTTCAAGAATACTTCAAATTGCATCGATTTAATAAGGTAAAAGGTAGGGTTTGTGTGCCTCAAATAAATGCACACCAGGACCTGTAATTAATGGTAATGATTTATTGATCATTTCATCCTATGGGTCTATGAAATTGTACCTCATTCCTGTGGTGTAATAGAACCCTAATGGGCCTCATTCTTGTAGTGTAACAACACCCTAATGGGGTTCAGTCTTATGGTCTAACAACGCCCTAATGGGCCTCAATTCTTGGCTATGACAATGGCCTATTTGGGCCTTCTTATCTGTGATATGCAAAAATATTATGACATAGATATGAAGGAGATATGTTGAGCCTTATGACAAAGATATCATGACATACCTATGACTATTTCGTTGCATTATTATTGCTAATGTTCTCTATACATAATTTCTTCTGATGGTATGGGGTGAATGCAATGTAAAAATGTTGAAAATATTTTAAAGTGAAATTATCTACAATATAGACTTCTAGCCCTAATAAAATTAACATTGTTACTACTCTACTAGTTAGTAAATATATAAAAATGTAAAATTGTTTAAAATAATAAAATAAACAATCTACAATTTGAATCAATTGGATTGGGAAGTAAATGAAGTCTAGCTGTGCATTTTAGTAAAGCAAAGCAATTTTGCCCTGCTTCACAAAAGTGCATGCCCTACCTTCATTTCAAGGCCAAATTAAATTATTCAACTAGGAGAATATTGTTTAACTATTACGTAACATTAATAAAAATAAATATTTTTTTATTTTTTCACATATATATTTCTTTTTTTCAAGGATACTCCAAATTGCATGGATTTCATAAGGTAAAAGGCAGGTTTGTGTGCCTCAAGGTTGGATAATACACTATAAATTTTAACATTATCATGAAGAAATATGGACATATCAAAAAATGCCATTATATCAATTTTTGCAAATTTAAGTGAAAAATTGAGTACTTGATGTCCCGCATCATCTATTGTGTCCTCATTTGCTATGACACAATCTGTTTCCATGGCCTCATATGGCTCCTACAATACACAACATAGTCAATAATGTTTATTACAACAATTATATCAATTCAATCAATATGCTATCCAACACAAAACTTCACTTTAGTCATATATTTGACATATTGATATCATGTTAATTTGGAGTTGAAAAATAAGAATAGTTCTATGACCCTAGGTATATACATCGAGCCAAAATTTCATAAGGAAAAATATCCAACATCTCTATCCCACGTGGCCACCCTAATTTTCAAACATTTCCCTTGATCATAGAATCACATTTAATCACCATTCTTGTGCATTTTCAACGAAAAATTGACCTGAAAGGCCTCATGGAAAAATATTGACTTTCTCTCCTCTATGTTGTAGTATTTTTGAAGTCATAAAGACCTTCCTCCTCTGCATGAGGTTGTTTTGTCTTTTTAACTATATTGTATTTGCAGATTACATTGCCATATCTTCTTCGACCCAGTTTCCTCTCTATGATTTAATAGGTCTACGTCATCCACATTGTACTCCATGGCTTCATCTGGATCTTGTAATACACAGCAATGACAATAATTTTTAGTAAACAAATCAAATCCTATTACAAGAAATGAAAACAATAAGTGTAGGGGCAGTATTATTGCTAGACTATACTTTGAAAAGAGTATATTTCTTCCTTACAACATAAATATTAATTGAGATTAGTATTTTTTGCCCATGTAACACACTTTATCACTAGTGTGTATATCAATTTTGTTTCATTCTTCATTTATAACTTAGTTTATGCAATCATTTTAGAGGTAATTAAATTACTCTATAGTGATTGTAGTAGATTATTGAAATTATGGTTATTATATTGAATGCATTGTATTAATATTTGATTTTATTTGAGAATAATATTATATTCTTATAACATTTCTATGTTTTTTTTTATGGAAAAAAATAACTTGAGGGCGCTATACTAGGCACCATTTTCGCCGACTTTGACACCCCAACATTATCACTTTATTTTACCTAAGTTGGCATTAAAGTCGTTGTTGGGTGAATCAAAATATTCAACGATGGGCAAGTTGAATTTTAAAATTCACACACCAAAACTTTGAAATTAAATACCGGCCAACTATTGAACTAATAAAAAAACACACTCTTTCTCTCTCCTTAGAGAATTTTTTTACTGTTGATAGGGGTGAAACATATGCTCCTCTATCACTACCTAGGTCTCAATCTGGGATATTCAAAGTACACCCGTTCAATTACGGATGGACAAATTTTATATTTCCTTCTTTTGCTTGGATTCGTGGCAGCGGTTTGAATACTACAAAACAAATTGACAGATTTTCATGATCTTCAATGGATTTTAAAGGATCTTAAGGATTTAGATGGAGCTTACATGATATTTTTATTTTTCTCCCTTTTTGGTCTAGAAATTAGAGCTATAAAGTAAACTTAAGGATTCAAATGGAGCTTAAACTGGATTTTTATTTTTCTCCTTTTTTCGTCAGGAAATTGGAGTTGCATAGTAAGGAATTGTCGGTTCTATCAACAGAGGGTAGATTTAGGGTCAAATTGTGATATATTTATTTATGTATTGATGCGGAATGGTTTGATTATCCTAAAGGTTTGCTAAAAATTTAGGCAGATTGTGTGTACGTGTTGGAGGAATCACCACACCTCTATGGAATTTGTGATTTCCACCCTGGGGATCCTAATTATCAGTTTCGAAAGTTTACCAACACCTATGGGTTTTGGTGTAATGACAAACCTCTTCATGGTATCAGAGCCAGGTTTTGGGATGCAGAGTCCATCAACAAGAATCTGGAGAGTATCCCTTTTAATGCAGCAATTCACAATTCCTAGACATTAGCCCTTCAAAAATATGAGAATTATATTCACCAACGGATTCAACTTCAACAAGAATCATTCATAGGACTGAACTTCATCACAGATAATATAGTGGCTTTTAACATACAACGCAAAGAATGAATGTGGCTTCAATTAGTGATTCAACACGTAGTCTCATCGCACAATGTGTATCATCTGAAAGAGGGCCACGACCAGTGTTTATGGTGCATAAAAATATTGTAGAAATGTTAAGTCAAGTAGCATCCCAATCCTTTCGGATTAGGTTTCAACAGTATGTGATGGCCAAATTTCTTACCTCGACTCAAATTATTGCCCTTCATGCACACTATTTTCCTTGCTTGCATGCTATTTCCCTTGGCTCGCCTCCATGAACATGATTTTCTAGCACATCCTCAAAATTTTGAGTAGGGGGACTGGAGCAGACAATGGACAAAAAGAGGTAAGCCATTATGAATTTATAGAGATGTAAATTTTTAACTTATTTCTTTGATTTTTTTAATTCCAAAATTTAGAAATAATACTTTATTTTATGTATCTAGGAACATAAGACTAACAAGGAGAAAGGGGCCTTGGCTTTGATATTGGTGACAGAGGAAGTTAACAAACTTGATAGAGTGGACTTGAAAACGTTTCTTATATACATAGAAAAACAATCAACTAAAACCACTGAAACATTTCAAACATGTCAACTGGCTCAAATGGAATCAATTGATTCCCCAATCACTGTAGGATCGAGCAGAAGATCAAGGAGGAAATAATTAAGCATAACCACCAAGAATTTGGAATAGGAAACAAATACTTCCAATGCCCAATCCACTCTTGGGACACAAATCTCTTCTTCCATGCCATATTATGAATCTTGCATTGGTATCCATGATACAAAGATAGAATATGGCATGGTTTCAAGCAAAATCTATAGATCATATGTTGGGAAACTTTTTGTGAATAGGTGGAAGGATTTGTGTCGTCAACAGTTCAAATACCATCTCCATTTTCCATTCTCAAATATATTATTGCACTTATAAAAAGTAGTAATTCATGACATGCAAACTAAATTTGGCGTAAGTTGGTCAGTAAAAAAGGCTACACTGCAAATGTCTCAGAACTGCAAGATATTTAGGTGCAATCAAATCAAGAAGATCAAAAAGCCCCAACCTGAGCAAAGGCTTAAAAGAAGGCCAATTGATGTAAGTATAAAAGTATGGAAAGAACTTGTAAAAATGTATGAGATTTGAATGAATGGAGGAAGTTCGATGAGGAGAGTATATAGGTATTTGAATTTTCTCATAATATTATATCAAATTTCTTAAATGATTCTTTTATTTTTGTTGTCCATAGTTAAGTTCAACTAAAGTATATGTTTCAGGAAAAGGCCTCTGAGGCTAGGCTTGCGAAATGAAGGGTCGTGCATCACGGTGTCCAGAAAGGTCTACGGCCCTTAATTTGCACCTTGGTAAGTATATTTATTATGTGAAATGATCTCTTTTTTATTCCCTAGAAAAAAGTAAATGATTGCATATTAATTAGTTTAACTTTTCCATGTAACATGTTTTGGCAGGAGGACAAATATGGTCGTCATCCAATAAACATTGGAAAGGACATGTTACAAAACAAAAACAGGACAGACTTTTCTATATAAATGGAGAATGAAGTACTAATAGTTCAATTTCAATAATTAGCTTGATATTATTATGTTTAGATGTCAATTTTCATTTCTTGCAACATAGAGTAGAAGCAACATACCCTTGTTTGCCATATTTATCCAATGAAAAATGTTGTACATTCCAATTATAAAATTGGTTGGAACATGGTTGGAACATGAAAAGATAAATGGAATCCTCCTAAGATAATATATCGGTGGAATTTTTCCCACCATATCGATGGAATGTTGTGTATTATCACATAATATAGTAGGGCCATAAGAAATGGAAAACCTAAGGGACAACTACTAGACTAAGTGATAACAATGGCCCAATGACCCATTGTCATTTTAGTAAAGGTCCCTAGCTCTTTATGGACTTTCATCAATGTGAAGAGTCTCAGGACCACGCTACCTAAATAGGGTTTTTTTAGGTAGTGCCTATAGGTTTTAACCCCGTACAGAAATTACCTGCATACGAATTCTAAAACGCAGAAAATAAACAATGCGAGAGCATAACACATAAAACACATATACACAGAGATTTTCCCCTAGATCCCAAAACTAGGACTACTAGCTTGTTTTTCATTATATTCCTTTCAATTTTACAATACATATTTATACATGCCAAAGCCTCTAATACCATGGACCAAAAAACCATCGCATCCAAAACCATGGACCTAAAACCATCGCATCCAAAACCATGTGCAAAAAATCATGCACAAAACCATAGGTAGGTCTACCCAACCTAATATAGGATCCAAAAACAAAATTTTATGGGGCACTACCCTGAACCCCATAGAGTGAGGTTACCTGCATCCCTCAAATCCCCCTATGACCCCCCGCCACCCCGCTATGCAATCGGCGCAACGAAGGGGGGCTCTGCCCCCCGGTTAACTACATCGGCTAGTCGTGGAAAGAATATAACACAACCCAACATTCTCCCACCTGTTGTTTTCTTTCCACAAGAGGCCACAGGGGAGCTTAGTCATTTACCCAGCCCTGCAATGCCCATTGTTTCTCTACACCAAGAGAACTTCTCAGAGATCACAGATTTTGTCAATACATCTGTAGTATTTTTTAAAGTGTCCACCTTTACCAGCAACACCTTTTTGTCTTCTATCATATCCCTCACAAAGTGATACTGAACATCAATGTGCTTTGTCTTTGAAAGATATGTAGGGTTCTTTGCCAAGAAAATCGCACTTTGGATGTCACATTCTATCCTTATAGCTCCCTGTACTAACCCCATACTTGAACACAATCTCTACACCCAAATTGCTTCCTTGCTTGCATGAGTGGCTGCCATGTATTTTGCCTATGTAGTTGATAGTGCCACTATAAATTGTTTCTTACTCATCCAACTCACTCCACCTCCAAATAGGTTAAACACACACCCACTTGCAGATCTTCTATGATTTAGATCTCCAGCCCAGTCTGCATCAACAAAACCACGAATATCCAACATTCTATCCAATCTTGTTCTTCCTTGGTAGCACAAACCATAATCACTATTACCACGCAAATATCTGAAAACCCGCTTCATTGTTGTGCAGTGCTCATTCCCTGGTCTTGACATAAACCTGCTTAATACTCCCACTACATGTGCAATGTCTGGTCTAGTACAAACCATCACATACATCGGGCTACCGACCACACTTGCATATGGAACATGGGACGTGTTCTCTTCCTCTTCTTGTGTCGTGAGACACTGTTCAGCAGATAAATTCACACCTACAGGAATAGGAAACTTCATCGGTTTACTATTTTGCATATTAAACCTCTACAATATTGTCTCAACATACTTCCTCTAGTTTAACCAGAGCTTCCTCTTTGTCCGACCTATTTTAATTTCCATGCCCAAAATATAGTTTGCAGCACCAAGATCTTTCATGTCGAATTTGGAGGACAAATCGGTCTTCAAATCCTGGATAATTTCTTTGTCATTTCCAACCAGCAACATATAATCCACATAAAAGACTAGATAAATAACATGATCACCAATTAATTTAAAATACATATAGTGATCTACTTTGCTTCTGGTGAAGCCAAGTCCCCGTATAAATGTATCAAAATTTTGATACCACATCATTGGTGACTGTTTTAACCCATACAGAGACTTCTTTAACTTGCATACCAATTCTTCCTTACCCTTCATCGCAAAACCTTCAAGTTGCTTCATGTAGATCTCCTATGCCAGATCCCCGTGAAGAAATGTTGTCTTCACATCCATCTATTCTACCTCAAAATAAAAAGCAGCAGCAACAGATAAAAGTAATTTAATAGAAGTTACCTTGGCAACAGGAGAAAAAATATCACCAAAATAAATTCTTGACACTTGGGAATAACATTTTGCTACCAACCAAGCTTTGTATTTCTCCACCTTTCCTTCTACATTTGTCTTCTTCTTGAACACCACATTTGTTGCCAATGGGTTTCCTTCCAGACAGCAACTCCACCAAATCCCAAGCCTCATTTTTGTGCAAAGATACCATTTCATCAACCATGGCCTCTTTCCAGAGTTTTCCATCCTCTGAATGCACTACTTCCTTCACAGTTCTAGGATCATAATCAGTAACAAACAAAGCAAAATTTAAACAGAAAACAGATGGACTATACCTTTCTGGCTGCCTTCTTTCTCAAATTGATCTTCTCATAGCCGGAGTTTGTGGCTTTTCATCTTCTGATTCCTCCTCTACTGTAGAGTCTAATTCTTCCTCCTTTAGCTCAAACTCTATCTTCTCAAATTCTTTTGATTGGAATTCATGTTTAATAACATATTTCACCTCTCTGAGTACCACATCTCGGCTGTACACAACCTTCCTTGTTACTAGGTTCCAAAGCTTATAACCCTTTAAACCATCCTTATACCCAATAAAGATGCACTTTTCAGATTTACTATCAAACTTGGAACATGTACATATGCATCACATCCAAATACCCTTAGATGTGAAAGAGAGGGTTTCTTACCAGTCCATACTTCTTGTGGAGTCTTATCCTCTAATGCTGATGAAGGTGACCTGTTGACCAGGTAACATGCAATATCCACTGCCTCTGCCCAGAATTCTTGTCCTAACCCGGCACGACTAAACATGCTTCTTACCCTTTCCATTAAAATCTTGTTCATTCTTTCTGCAACTTCATTTTGCTAAGGTGTATATGGAGTAGTCTTCTGCCATGATATACCACACTTCTTACAAAATTATTCAAATTCCTTGCTGCCCAAACTCTCCACCATTATCTGTCCTCAACACCTTTATCTTCTTCTCTGTCAGATTTTCCACGAGAGCCTTAAATTCTTTAAACCTGTCAAAGGCTTCAGATTTTTTCTTAAGAAAATATATCCATCTATTCCTTGAGAAGTCATCTATAAATGATACATAGTACATAGACTCACCCAATGATGGAACCTTCATAGATCTAAACACATCACTGTGCACAAGCTCTAATATTTGTTTCGCCCTCTTACTACCAGAGGGGAAATTCACTCGATTCTGCTTCCCATATACACAATTTTCATAGAAATCAAAATCTAAAGAGCTATTACTCATACCTTCTACCATACCTTTACCATGAAGTATTCGGAGGCCCTTCTCTCCAATATGTCCAAGCCTTTGATGCCAGAACATGGTCTTCTCTCCAGAGACCACTAGATTTTCTACTCCACTTTCAGGAACCACAGAATTGTTGCACCCATCAGAAACCATGCTACCTTGTAGTTTGTACATAATTCCAATCTGAAATCCCCGCATCAATACCAGTGCTCCCTGAACCATCTTGCAGGTATCCTTCTCGAACATTATTTTTACACCTACATCATCCATCTTGCTAACAGAAATCGGATTTCTAGCTAATGAAGGAATATGCACAACACCCAGAAGTGTTCTAACCCTTCCACCTTGCAGCTTCAAATTTACTTTTCCACAACCAATGATTCTAGCCTTCATGTCATCCCCCAAGAAGACATCACTACCATCATATTTCTCATACTCATAGAACTACTCAAGGATGCACCTGAGTCAATCAACCATGCCTCATGATTTACATGTGTACTTGAAGAAGCCAAGTACACATCCCCACCTTCATTTGAGGTGGTTTTTGCCTCTGTAGAATGAGTATCATCAAATCCCTTGCCTTTATCAGGAGATTGAAATTTACAATCCCCTTTGTAGTGCCCTTCCTTTCTTCATTTCCATCACACCAACTTTACAGGTTTTCCTGGAGATTTAGATCTCCCTCTAGATTTAGATCTCCCACTCGATCACTTATTTTTGTTTTTGTTCTGGGACCGTCCTCGTACAGACAAGGCATCACCATTCTGGCTCTCCATATTTTTCCATCTCATCTCCTCTGTCAACAAGGCTGAGACTATTTCATCAAACTGCAAGGCAATTGCATTGCTGCCTATTACAATAACCAGACTATCCCACGAATCTGGTAGAGAACACAACAAACTGATGCACTTATCTTCATATGAAATTTTAATATCAACAGATGCTAACTGACTTACCACAATATTAAATGCGTTCAGATGCTCTGTCATTGAGTCTCCATCTTTCAGCGTCAGGTTATATATCTTTTTCTATAGGAACAGTTTATTCACCAAAGACTTATATTGGTACAAAGTCGCTAATTTATCCCACAAAGCCTTCACTGTAGCTTCCCCTGATACATCCAGTAGTATTGAATATGAGATACAATCATATTGTGCTATTTGTCTTCTGATCCAACTTCTTCCATTCTCCATCAGACACTCCCGTTGCTTTAGTACCTAGATCTACTACGATCCATTGATCTTTATCCACCAATAGATCCTCCATCTTGGGTTTCCACAACTCAAAACTCTGACCATTAAATTTCTCGATCTCTATCTTTCCACTGCTCACCATCTTCTTTCACCACCAAAATCGATCTTGCAGATCTCCCACTGAACAGGGTCTACCACAGGTCTGAGCGAAACCCCTGAGCAACAAAGGCATCCCCTTGAAGCCAAATCTGCTCTGATACCAAATGTAGGTTTTAACCCCGTACAGAAATTACCTACATACGAATTCTAAAACACAGAAAATAAACAATGTGAGAGCATAACATATAAACACATATACACAGACATTTTCCCCTGGATCCCAAAACCGGGACTACCAGCTTGATTTTTCATTATGTTCCTTTCAATGTTACAATACATATTTATACATGCCAAAGCATCCAATAGCATGGAACAAAAACCATCGCATCCAATACCATGGACCAAAAATCATCGCATCCAATATCATGGACCAAAAACCATAGCGTCCTGAAAACATATGCAAAAATCATGCACAAAACCATAGGTGGGTCCGCCCAACCTAACATAGGGTCCAAAACCAAAATTTTCTAGGGGACTGCCTTGGACCCCATAAAGTAGGGTTACAGGTACCCTTCAAATCCCTTGTTAACTACATGGAAAGAATATAACACAACCCAACAATTTGGATCGAGAAGAAAGGATATTACCCAAGCTTTTGCTAGTTCCATCCAAATTTCTCTCACGCTAGACGAGAGCGCCACTCAACCAAAGAGGTGCTAGATGGATCTTTACCTCATCTTCATCAGTTTGATAAATCCAAGAATAAACCTTGATCTGCCTAATCCAATTGTTAGTTTCTTTGCACTACATTCTCCATTATATTTGGGAAAATCAAACTTTACTTCTAGCTTAAAAAATGGCTTCTTAAATGTATTTCTATGATGCTTGTTAGAGTGATGAGAAGAAGAAGAAGAAGAAGAAGAAAGTCAATCTCTATAATCATATTCTGTGATTTAGATCTTTCACCTTCATTTAAGGTTCTAGGCTTTACCTCACTATTATCAAAGAAAGTCATATGATTTATATATTCCACCTCCATTTAAGGAGAGGGCGGTTCAAGAGGCTCTCCTCTTCCACCATCATGATTTATTGATGCATGGTCATCTAGTTATTTCTTCTGAGGCTTGATTGTCTTCTCATATTTTGAAAACAAGTTGTCAACTTTCTCTTCCATAGTGAAGAAGATATTGAGATAATTTCTCCATTCCTCCATTCTAGCTTCCTCATATGCCATGTTCCCTCTTCATGGTGCACGCCCCACTTCGGGATCAAAAGATTTAAGTTTTCTTTCATGTCTTTAGAGCGTGTTCCTGTATAGAATTCACCCATGCAACTTGCATCAAGAATACTTTCTCTGATACCAAGGCTTGATCCAAATATTTGAAATTTAAGGATGCATACAAAATTGCATATAAAAGAGCTTGTAACCAAGTAACTTAAACACATGAAAAATAAGTGGAAATCATAAAGAAACCATGAGATCAAAGGCACACAAATGATTTTATTACAGAGTTCACCCAATGTGGGCTACATCTCTAGGAGTTTCTCAAAGTGGGGAGGCCTTCTTTCATTAAATGGCAACAAATGAATGAATTACAATCAACTTTACATAAAAGACCCTTATACCTCCAATCTCTGTCATGGACAAAAATTGCAGAGCTTAGATGTAGAAACATACATCACCATTGGATTTGTGGCGCAAAATTGTGTAAAAACTACTATAAATTACCAAATTATGACACTGGCACTTCTGGATCCCAAAGGAATATTCTCAGCATCAAAAGATACCTCTCTTCAGGGTTCTACCACTCTTAGACCACTCTTGTTTCTACTGGTCGAACCCCACTCTGCTCTCCATTGGTTGGTTGAATAGCATGAGTAAGGCTAAATATAATATTTTGGGTGGAGTTTACCAAAAGAATCATTGGCTCATTAGAAAATAGTGGCAAATTTAGTGTGTTGGTTGGGGGTGGACCAGATTCAAACCCGTTGCACCTCAGTTGTGGCTCAGACTCCATTTAAATGTGGTGTGAGGTTATTTTTTTATTTGAATGTAATACGAGGCCACCCCTTGGCAGTTGATCCCATGTGGGCTAGGTGGGTTCGAACACTACCAACCTCATCATATGATGATAGGTGTCGGGTAGGGCGGGTCCACCGGCAGGTGCCCTACCCACCCATTACAATATATATGTTATATATGTAGTTTGGTGGTTGGGCACAATTCGCCAGGTTTAACTACCATCCAACTGACCTTTAATATATATTTTTTTGATTGTATAAACCATATGATCAAAAACCATTCATCATATTTTAAGAGTAACTGGAGAAATTAAGGAGGCGAAAAATTCACCCTTTCTAACTGATGTTTTTTGTGTGTCATCCCTTCACCAAATTGTTGCCTCATTCGTGACTGCCACTTGGCCAAGTTTCAACAGAACTTTAACCAACTATATCTTAAGCATACAAACTTGGATTTGAGTGTCATTCACAGTGTTGGAATCAAGGCGAAAAGAACTACGATCTGGTCCTGGTTTCATTTCCATATGATGAATTGATTTTTGAGCTATTTCAAGGCCACTTCTATATCTAGAGCCACCTGCATCATAGATATTACTTGTGATGGATTGATATGAAAGCCTTAAAATGTGCTCCATAATTTTTGCACTTCATTCCTTTTGTCATTTCATGATTTTACTGGGATTTGTTGTAGAGAGTTCTGAGTTCCTTACTTATTTTTCTCTTTCGCATCTTACTGTAATGCCAAAATTAAGTTGCATTCTCTGTGTGTCAACCACTCGACTTGAAACACTTGTTCTTGGGAATGATACATTATTCATGTGTAAATTTAATCTGCCTCTAAGAAAGGAAATTAAACCAACATATAAATCATTTTACATTCATCTCTTGAGCTGCATCTAATTATCTTCAAGAGAGACTAAGATGTCCTAGGCACTGACCTCTCCTCAATTCGAGGGTTGTCTCTAGGATCTACAATAGGAATATTCTATCTTAGGCACTGCATACACATGGTATCAATATGCACTACATTGGAAAAGTGATGAATATGGCACAACATTTGCCCCACATTTTGGATCTTTGTATTCACTATCAGGACAATTTGGGTTTGGATACAATAGATTGCAACAATCTACTGTCCTTAAATTAGTAAATAGGTAAATGAAAGGAGATGTTGTTATGGGGAAAATTACAACATAAAATTGTGAAAGGATAATGGTGACTTATCATCATTTAATTAGAGAGGATCAACTCTTGAAGGCATACTATGATGAACAAAATATAACCAATAAAAATGGTTCCAAAGAATTTCTCCCAAAACATGACTAGGGAAGCTCATGATGATCATGTGTGACCTATCTATACTTTGCTGATATTATAGTGTGGAAAAGGATTGTACAAGGGTCAAAAATTGATATTTTCTTTTCATGAATTTGTCATGTTTTCAATATTATTCTTTGGCTACAAATGTGTTTGACCAGTAAAATATGTTTACAGGAAGAAGAAAGAGAATGAGAATGTCGACCTATGTGTAGTAAGTAAGGGTTTCTTGTAGGAGGTTTTGTAACTAGGTTTTTGGATAGAAAACAAGGAACATTAAAGAATCCCTAGGGCACAACATCATAAATTGGTTAAATAATTCATTCCAAGTAAATGAGATACAAATAAAAATGATATACATGCTGCAAGGGTTGGGATTAATTTTCACAGGCCATAAAGTTGCTCAAAGCATTATTCCATCCAATTTGTGGAATACGATACTCCTCCTAAAAAGGAATCTACCTTATGGTAGATCCAATATTAGAAAAATAAATATTCAACACAACAAATGAACGTCGCCACCCTTTTCATATACCCATGCAAGTCTCCATATTATTGCAACATATGGGCAACAAGAATTATAGAGTTTCCAAGAACCCTCTGCATTCTGTTCATAACTTATCTTTTGCCATAATGTAAATATTTCTCATCATAATACCAACAACTATGATAAGATTGATTTGAGCATGTAATAGTCATTATACATGAGATAGTCATGAAGAAGTTCAAGATTTGTGAGGCTAGATGAAAGGTCACATGAGAAGGTGAAAGGTAACCCTCTCCCTTTATATAAATCTAACCTCATGTCTCATTTGAGGGGACGTTTTTAGAAATTGATTTGGAACTAGGATTAAATAGTTGATTTGTGCTTGAGAAGCTAGGGGCATTCATCTTTTAGAATTTTCTAGGGTGAGTGGTGGTGAGACTGGGGTTTTTATTTGGATGATGATATGAGCTTCCTATGTTCCACTATTGGGCTTGATGGTTTGCAATACTTGTACTTGTACTTGTAACAACATTAATAAGAAGTTATTTTCTTTTAGTATGGCATTCCATGCATATTTATAATGGCTCTAACGGATTTCTCATATTTCCATCATGTTTGTACATGTTCTTTCATGTGAGGATAAGTTAATGAAATCATTCTTAGATTATGGATTTCATTTCCACTTTGAATTTGTGCTTACTGGTTCCACGCCATGCCAATAACTTATTGAGAACTAATTTGCAATTAACCTCTGGCATGTTCCTGTTCATGTGTTTCTGATATGGTTTTAGCTCATTGATCCTTCTCATGGTATATTTCTTATCATCATTGTTGCTACTTTCTTGTATCTCATTTTACAGTTTGCCAATATTGGTTTGACCTTGTTCCCATTGTCTAGACATTTCATTCTTGTCCTTGCTCTAACATCTCCTCATGTGAAAACTAAGAGAATGTTATAGACATATTTGGTCATTACAACCACCATCACATATGTCCATAAACCAAGGGCTTCTAAACCCATAAAAGTGTTGTTTCATACCCTAAAGGATCAAGGTCAACTGATTACATAATTTCCTAGAAGTTCTCCCTAAAAAACTACTCAGAACTAGTCAAAACTAGACCATCTCACCTGCTCCATGGTCAGGGTGCGATGCATCTCACCTATTGCACATGGGGGTGTGATGCATACTGAAAATCCCTTTTATAGGGTGTGATGGGTGAGAGTAGACAAATGGTAGAGGTCGTTTTCTAGGTGGAAACCCATAGAATCTTATAGAAACTGCTCATATGACACTTGCCTCTCTGAATTTGCCCAGGGATTAGTAAGAGATCATGAAATCTCCAAGTGGAACCAAGAACTATCATAGAAATGACACTAATCAAAATCACAGAAGCTGACTCACCCCCCTAAAAATATCTATATATGGATCCCTCATCCTAGATATCCTAAGGCTGGAATTTTGTATTTTGTAAGGAAGTGCTGTTGGTTTCTTTGTAAATCATTGTATTGTTGGGTGATCTAGTATTTTCATGAGGTGAAGAGGGCTTTCATGCTAGGAGGATGGCGCTGGATCAGATAGCTGGTTTGTAATCCTCTCTTCTACTGCTTCTATCAATAAAGTTATTTGAGTTTTCCTCCATATGCTTGTATAGCTATGAATCTTGTATTTGTTTATGCATGTGTATGGTTAATTTACATCTGGTCCTATATTGTTTATGGTTATAGATCTCTATGCTTTGATGGTATTTTGCTTCTTTCACTCTATAGGTGTTCTTTGAAGCGGGACAAGTGAGGAAGGAATGGCAAAAGCTCTATCAAGGGAGAGAGGAAACAAGCAAGGAGCCAAGTGAAAGACTAAGGTTGGTACTCTTTGCTTCTCTCTCATCTATCACTCATAAAGGAAAACACAAGTGACTTTGGTTTGTTTGTTTCTAAGATAGCTACCCATCTTAGTGGGACTAGCAGCTCTGAATGGACACTAGTTTTCCCGGAAACAAAATGGCAACTCCATTGGGGAGTGAATAGTTTGTTTGTTTGTACTTGATTGTTTGCTTTATAAACTATAGATGGAGCCTGAAGTTAAGCCAGCTAGCCTTCAAACCGCTTTTGCTATGCAACTGCAAAGTAGATCAACGCTGCTTCAGTCAATCTCCGGGCTGGCTTATGAACTTAACATCTGACTTGCAAACATCCTAAGAGCCCTAGTGGTAGCTCAATAACCTCATTAGATCAGCCCCTATACTTTGTGTTTACTGCCTATCATAAGCTCAGCTTAAATCCCTGAACTTAGCTGCAAACTATGAGTGAAAACTGAGTTCACTCTCATCCCTGGACCATCGCACTGTCTCTCATTGGCAGTCTAGATGCATCACACCTCCTGTGTGTTGCAGGTGAGATGCATCCCTGTTTCCCTTAAGGACAGGTGCAATGATTGAGTGAGACTGTTTCTGCCTCCAGATTTTGGTTTTTTCTTCATTGTTTTCAGCTCTATTTAGGAGCTTTACTGTCTATGATTAGTATATCACTGTTGAAACCTTCTTCCTTTAAATTATTCAGCCTCCATTAATAAGGAATTGTGAATTTGTTTTATGTATTTTTCATCATTTACAATCCTCAGTTGCAAATAGTAGCTTAATCTAACTGTCATCTTTTGATTTGAAAGTGTCGAAACTGTCATTTTCAGTCAAGAAAATGAGTGTCGTAAAGTCTTCCTCTTTTAGATAGTTGATTACACTTTTTCCATTGCATTTGATTTGAGTTATCAATTCTTTGAAGTGATGAAAACAATTTTCCTTTTGAAATTGAAAGTGTCATCTTAGTCTTCCTTTCATTTTTTGAAAAAGAAATTGTTAAAGTGTCGCTTTGAGGAAAATTGGTTCAGATCTGTACTTAGTTTTCTTTTTGTCATTCTCACATTAAGGAAAATGAAAAAAAAATGCATGCATGTGCATTTGCATTTAGACTGCATGCGGAAATTGATTTAGGAAAAGTGCATTTAGGGTGTGCTCTCTGCTCTATGTTGAAAGAATTTTACTCTTCTTTCCTTAGTAGCTATGATTTCCATTGCTAAAAGAAAATAAACGACTATTTATCATCTTAGATTGTATATTTAGGAATTGTATATCTACATAACGTGGTGAACCTTGAAAGGCAAAGTTCTTAAGAAAGATCAACTGTAAAATAAACCTCAACGAACATAAAAACGCTTTGGAACCTCACACACAACATCTAGAAGTCTAGGCTAGAGACGTATTTCGGTGTCGTAAATCCTGGTAACTATCATTTTCATTGTAGGTTGGGTGATTCCTCCTCTTTGATACGACAAGTGCCAGTATGGACTTGTGCTCCCACGTACCGTCGAGTATATATTGGGAGACCACAGTAGGCTATATCCTTTATCCTTAGGAAGTTGTGTCTGCCGCCCTATCGATCGTAATGCACTGAACACAACATTCGAGAAGATTGATTGTCGTACGTAAAAGTATATTGCAGTTTTGTGATTGTTTTGGTAATCCCTCTATCTAGACTTCCAGAGTAGTCACTTTCGTTCCTTTTCAGACTCCTTAAAAGAAAAGGTCCATCTGAGCACTTGTCACTTTTCGCTCATTAAAAATTGAAGGCAACTAGAGTCATCTTTCACTTTTTCTCGACTCTTAAAAATTGAAAAAGTAAGTTGTGTCAAAGCATCATAAAATTTATTTTAATCAGAATAACATCACTGTTCCCACGTTGGTCGTAGGTTGATAAAATGAAGTCCACCAATCAAGGATTTCCCTGTGGGGGGAATCCTAGTCCTTTCTCTTCTTGGGGAGATATTGGTGCCCCTTACATGGCTACATTGTCCCTTCTAGGATTGACAATTGGCCTACCAGTATGGCTTTTCTCGATTTCTGTCGTTCAAAACACCGTAATTCCTGAGTAATCAAATCAGAAACCAGATGATACTGGAGTTGTCACCCCACCTTCTACTTCATTTGTTTCTCCCTCTCCTTCTTCCTCTTCACTTGGTGAAGCTAGTAATACCAAAAACCAAGTAATTGAGAAGAAGAAGAGAGGGAAGGAGAAGAAGAAGAAGAAGCCAACAGCGAAAGGGGGAAACCATGCATCATCTGGTGAAAATCCACACACTGCATCGTCCAAACCTAAATATCCATGTGTCATTTGCAAAGGGGACTACTATCATCAAGATTGTCCTGGCATCCCATCGATCTTAAGGGACTAGTCTCCCCATTTGCACAATCTGGTGTCGTCGACCTCTGTCGATCATGTTGAGAGTACACCATCAACTAGTGAAAATGAAGTCAATGGACAAAAAGGAAGATCTAAATTTCCTTGTAAGCTGTGTGAAGGAAATCATGCCCTCCACCATTGTCCTTTCCTGGACAAAGCTAAAAGAGTCTTGGATAACCGTCTTGCTTCACCGCAGCAACTTCCTCATGGATACAAGAAACTCTTGCCGAGTCCATCGCTAGTTGAAAATCCAGCTGACACACCTCTGTTGTTGGTAAAAATGCCTATCATTGAAGATAAACCCTTTAAGTCCACACTCGACCAAAGTCAATAGGTCGAGACAGCAGTCGACCCAGTCTTGCCTTCAAAAGGTTCTCCTTCAGATGGTACTATCTTCAAAGAGAATGAGAATGACACCATTCAAATTCTTTTTGTTAACATAGAATTAGATGAACGTGGGGGCAATATACCCATTCCTTTACCGCAGGAAGGAATTTCCTCAATTCAAGAGATTCATCTGGCCATTTATTTGGTCCCTCCTCCACGCAATCTAGTCATTTCCTTTTATTGGAATCTACTAGCGAGACCCCGCCTACCATCTCATGTGCCATTCCAGATCATAGTACAAGCTTATAGAATGATCATGGCTGGCACTATTAGAGATGGAGGGGCTTCCATGCATATCTTTTCCTCAACTGCTTGGAAAGTGCTTGGTTTGCCATCGCTTCTACCTGAGATTTGAAATCTATCAGGCTTCAATAAAGGAACTAATCGACTGTTAGGGATCCTTCCAAATTTGCCTATAACTTTGAGAAGGAAAATCAGTCATCTAAATGTGATGGTAGTCTAAGGGCCTCTAGATTACAATCTACTCCTTGGGTGTGACTACATTTATAGCATGGGAGCTATTGTTTCTGCACTCTTTCGAGTGATGTGTTTTCCATATGAAGGCAAAATGGTCCAGCTCATTGACCACCTTTCATTCCCCAGTTCAAACATGGCTACTAGTCAAATGGCATCCCTAACTGGTCTTTTTGTAGAAGGAATATCTTATCAACCTCCAGTCCATCCACCTAATGATTGCGAGTCATTCGGTGAATGTGACTAAACCCAAGGAGCACACACCTTAGCCTGCTTCAGTAGGAAAACCCCAGATATAAGATATGTTTCAGCGTAGAATATATAACCAATATGACACATCCATCCATCTAGGAAAATGGGATCAATCTGGAAAAAGATTTCTTCGTCAAAAGTTATGTGATTGGAAGCTCACACCATTCACCTTTGTCTATTTCGATGGAAAGAGCCAAGGAAGTGCTTTGCCTACTCCACAGATGAAACAATCTTGCTTTGATGCAAGAACTTCCATACCGTAACCTGAAAGCTCTACTTTTCTTTATACCTGGGGGCATGCAAACCTTTTTTATACAAGTGAGAAGCAATCAACGTAACTCTAACCCCATATTTTTTACTAACTTCAACTGCTTAGGTTAGGTGATTAGTCTGGTCAACCATTCACCTTTGTAAGGGTCGATGGCACCAACAAAGTAAAGGAGATGTTTCTATGAAACTATCCTACCTAACATTAGTAGTTCATTAACCCTTAAGACAATAGTTGGTCATTCCTAGATTGCATACAAAAGGATCAGAGCAAAGTTTCACATGGGGAAAGCTCCCTAAAAAATGAACCTACCAATGAGAGACCTCCTTATTATAGGACTGCCACGAGCAAGTTTACGAAAATTTCAAGCTCGTTAAAAAATAAACCTAGGAACGAGCAGGTTTACGCGAAGTTCAAGCTCGTTAAAAAATAAACCTAGCAATGAGCATATGTTCCCCTAGAGTTCAAGCTCATTAAAAAATGAACCCACCTTTGGTAAATAACCTTTGTGATTGCATTGCTATCAACTTTTGAGCCTTGGTCATGTTCTTACCATCACCTCCACATTTTAGCCGATCATACGCCTCCACTTAATTGTTTACCCTTTTGAGGAACGGCTACGACAAGTGATTCTGTTAGCCACCTTCTTTACACTGCCATGATTGAAAAGTTCCAAACCTCACTTGGAACCAGCTGCTACCCGAAAATATTACTCGTTCCTCAAATACTGAGTTTTCTTTAATCGTTAAATATGAAAAGATTGTCGAGCATTCCAGCTCGTTAAAGTGTTTGGAAATAACGAGTCTCTTTTAAGCTCTTTTTAGACTCGTAAAATGTAAAAAGATTGCTGAGTAATTGACCTCTCCAGCTCGTTAAAGTGATTGGAAGTGCCATCCCTCCTCTATATTTTAATCTTTTTGGACCTAAGGTATCATTACACAAAAATATCGAGCGCTTGTCTTTTTCGGCTCGCTAAATTGATCGGAAAAGTCATCCCTTTCATATTATTTTATACTTTTTCTGACTTAAGGGATTATACTAGAAAAACAGGACTACTGGAGTTTCCTTTCTGTCTATTTTTAGACTCTCTAAAATTAAAAAGGACCGAGTTATCTTTGTCGTTAAACTCGTTATGAACAATAGCAACAAACTTGTCCAATATAGACAAGAGCGAGTTTCACTGTCTCTAGGCTCCCTAAAACATAGCAATAGGTTTTCCCGAAGGACAAATTATAGAACAAGCATATGCTATCCTCCTCAAGCTTGACAAAAATAAAGAGGTACTGGTTAGCAATGACTGGGGAAAATTGGGAAGAAAACTTGAAGAACTTTATTGGTAGTAGGTCGCTCTTGAACATGACACTTTCACTCCATCACCATGATTGAGTCAGGTTGGGTTATGCCATTCATCGTTCATACCACCATTGGTCCTCTGTACCATCCATTTTTGGGGTTAATGCTACCAATCCATTTCAGTGTCACTGATATGTTCAAGAGAAGTCACTCAGAGAATTCACCAACACAGCTTATGCCTCATCTGCTATAATACCTTCATGCTCCATTTTTCATGACCGCCACCCTAAACCTTGTATCATCAGATCATTTTCACCTCCACAAAATCATTTGCTCCGTTTCGTGTTGTAGATGTTGGATTCATTAAGGCCCTCCTACGATGGGTCACTTATTGTCGACATTAGCTCATTATCCAAGAAGTTAACTTAGGAACAACCCTTTCAGTACTTTGAAGCTTGCATGCCTTAATGGCAAGTTTCTCACTTCCGGTGATAGGTTTACATCAATGGCCTTCGACCGAAAGATTTTGCATGGTGTTCGACATTCACTCATGTATTCACACCATGTGAATTGTACTGCAGTACCTTGAGGGTCATTATCATTATCAGTGATCCCTCTCGTGCCTATTAACAGCTTACATCATTGGCTGGTAATCAGGCAATGTCTTTCCATGTTCGACATCAGAACATCTTTTCACATGGATCAACTTGTACTTTGGGTGAATATTGAACGAGTTTGAAGACCCCGGATCTAGTTTCATCCATTTGGGCTGTGATATATTTAGGAAAATAAGATATAAAATGTACTCTGTAGCTGCACAGATAATCATCCAAGCTAAAGGATGACAACTCTATGAGAATCATTAATTTGCCACACAGATGATTGTCTGTCCTATGTACATGAAAATGACTTTATAAAGATGGGCATGGGAATGCCTGCCTCAGCTATATCATGAAAATGTTATGAAGATAATGTATTGTATTGTATATTATTATAGGTCACCTTCCAGTTCGAAAGACCTCGGATCATCATGATAAAGCATTTCACCCGACATTAGAAGATTTATGACCTCATGCTTTAGGGGGGAATTGTTATAGACATATTTGGGCACTGCAACCCTAATCACATATGTCCATAAACCAAGGGCTTCTAAACCCCTAAAAGTGTTGTTTCATACCCTAAAGGATCAAGGTCAACTGATTACATCGTTTCCCAGAATTTCTCCCTAAAAAACTACTCAAAACTAGTCAAAACCAGACCATCTCACCTACTGTGCACGAGGGGTTCGATGCATACTAAAAATCCATTCTGTAGGGTGTGATGGGTGAGAGTAGACAAATGGTAGAGGCAGTTCGCTAGGTAGAAGCCCAGAGAATCTTCTAGAAACTACTCATATGACACTTGCCTCTCTGAATTTGCCCAAGGATGAGTAAGAGATCATGAAATCTCCAAGTGGAACCAAGAACTATCAGAGAAATGACACTAATCAAAATCCTAGAAGCTGACTCACGCCCTTGCAAATATCTATATATGGATCCCTCATCCTAGAGATCCAAAGGTTGGAATTTTGTATTTTGTAAGGAAGTGTTGTTGGTTTCTCTTTAAAGCATTGTATTGTTGGGTGATTCTAGTCTTTTCATGAGGTGAAGAGGGCTTCCATGCTGGGACGATGGCACTGGATCAGATAGCTAGGTTGTAATCCTCTCTTCTACTAGTTCTATCAATAAAGCTATTTGAGTTTTCCTCCATATGCTTGTATATCTCTGAATCTTGTATTTGTTCATGCATGTGTACGGTTAATGTACATCTGATCCTATATTGTTTATGGTTATAGATCTCTATGATTTGATCGTATTTTGCTTCTTTCACTCTATAGGTGTTCTTTGAAGTGGGACAAGTGAGGAAGGAGCAACGAAATCTCTATCAAGGGAGAGAGGAAACAAAGAAGGAGCCAAGCAAAAGACTGAGGTTGGTACTCTTTGCTTCTCTCTCATCTATCTCTCATAAAGGAAACCAGAAGTGACTATGGTTTGTTTGTTTCTAAGATAGCTACCCATCTTAGTGGGACTAGCAGCTCTGAATGGACACTAGTTTTCCTGGAAACAGAGAAAAACCAACATGATGGAAGTTTGGCCTAAATACCATATACGGCTCCTATCCCAAATGGTGTGAGGTCTAATTGGGAATTCACATCGGGGAGACACCCTTAATATTGGTGGTACATTCTAGCCTATCAATAAGTACATAAACTTGTGAAATGTAGACACTGTCTATGTAGAATTGGATTATTTGTATTATGATCTAACTAAAATGCTTAATGCTTAAACTTGTGAAATGAAATAAATGAAACCAAAAAGAGAAATCAATTTCTAAATTATATTTAATTTATCTACAAGCATTTTAAGAAAGATTGTAGTTAAGTTTTCAATCTTGAATTCTAAATTTTCTACAATAGTGCTTTATTTGATATATTTTAGAATATAATTCAATGAGTCAATATTAACTACAAAAATGAAACCAAGCACACTTCACCAATCAAACGAAAAGATAATCATTCCTGGAAATCATCACATAATTGAATACCAATCATGGTATTGGGACCTTGATGTCCCTAAGTTATTTCTCAGCATTATTTATGCAACTTCTTTCTTCCATGAATCATTTGTATGAAAAGAAAACTAATATATGAGTTTAACATAATCATTACATAAAGAAATGAACTTGCATCAATGAAAATGAAAATATAAAATCTACTTGCATAAATGAAAATAAATTGAAATACCACGATGATCTATTTGGTGCGATCTCAATCTCCCAAGCACAAGGAAACAAATTAACTCTAACATCATAAAGTGAAACAAAACATACTACATTTCAAACTAGATTATGACAATTTATGTAAAATGAAATCTTAAGAAGATTTATTTTATTTTATCATTAGTTGGACATATTTTCCAAAGAGTTTTCCTTTATAATTAAGAATACACTTTTATTTACACAAACCTTATTTGAAATTGAAATAAAAAATATTAAACATAGATCCACAAGTTTCTAATGTGGTTACAACTAGTTTCCAATAATTAGCAAGTAAAAATATCTAAATATCATCTCATGAATATTTCCAAGATATTTGATTGTGAATATTATCAAGAACTCCAATATTTTTTTCTACACATAAGATATTTGAATGATAATTCCAAATGCTCACTAGATCTTCAATGGTTGAAGAGGAAATCCAAATTTGGAGCTAAGTGATAAAAAGTCACATTCTTGCAAGCTTTAAATGTTCCTGTAATCATCAACAAACTAATCCAACTGTCAAAGATAAGTGAAAGTATGATATTTTTCTAACGTTTAGTAATAAATTTACTTAAAATATTTAAGTAAATTCATTGAAAAATATCTTGAACCTAATCCCAAATGAAGTATTAAAATGGATTGAATAGAATATTACGGGAAAGCATAAAAGGATTAAAAATTCAAGGAAAGGATGTGAAAATATGGTAATTTTTGTGACTCAACATTCACTCCAATTGAATATATTGCATGTTCTAATGCAACCATGTATCTTCATGTAGTTGATTTTTCTAAACTTGTTTAGCAAGGCATTTCTTTGAAAAATTGGGTAGCGAACTAGAAGAACCTAAGTCGCAATTGATCTTTGTATGGTTGGTTCCTCTGAAACAACCACAAGTTTTATATGTGTTGTTTCGTGTGTGGAATAATTGATATAGATGGGGTCATTATATTTTGTTCACTCATGTTGATGCTTTCAAGTCAAAAAATTAGTGAAATTAGCTTACAAGAGCAGTTCTAGGGAAAGAACCTAGTTTGGAGAATTAAAGTCAGAAACCTTCTAGAGCTAGTTTGAGGCCTTAAATGTTTCTTTTCAGGGGTACAAATTTGTTTCATAAGATATTTACTCCAAAATTCTATTCTAAATTCAAATTTTTTTCAGATAGTGCAAGAATCATAGTAATCAGAGTTCTGATGCAAAACGTTATGTCTCCTAGAAGTTGACCTATCATGATTGACCACTATAATTAGCGAGGATGCCACATAAGCCCCTATTACTCATGAAAAGGGGCTATCTATGTGGGAAATATGAATAATACTCCATAAGGTTCAATTTTTAACTGATATTGAGAGTTGAATTGGTCAAATATAACCACTAGTTGGCTATCAAGCTATAATGTTATAACTAGGCCTCTAAGAGGAAAAGTGGTTCCATTCTATTTGAGTGCATTTTTTTCCATTGTAGATTAAATCAATTGGGATTACATATAGAGAGGGAAGAAATGAAAGGGTTTGTTTTTCTTAGTAGTCCACTAGCCACAAGTATCACTCCTTTTTAATTTCATCATTTCCATTTAGAGAAAGAGAGAACGTAATGATGTACTACAACACACAATGGAAAATAAAAACAACACATGTGAAGCAAGGGACGATAGGAACATAGTGAGTTCCCATTTAGGGAAAATTATATTAACTAACTCATTCTCGCATATGTTTTTAGGTGGTTTTTCCCATGGTTTTGTAGTTTCCATTAAGCAAGCATAGTTGTACTCTAATCCATTGTAAATTCGTTGGAGGTTTATGAATGCTTGGGTATATAATATATATATATATAATATATATATTACATATAACATATACATATACACATATGTATATATGTATGTATACAGACACACACACACACATATATATATATCTATCTATGTGTGGTGTACGTGTTGTGTGTGTTATATATATATATATATATATATATATATATATATAGGAAATGACCTCGTCATCAGCTCAAAGGAGAAGAATAATTTGGACTGGAAGAAAACCTAAGTTACAAACCTATTTTCCAAGGTAACACACCTCAAAAACAACCAATGAGCATGCTGAAGTAGTCCATGACCCAATAGACCACATTAACCTAGGGATGAACACTTTGTTTTGTCTAAAGGGCCATGTTACTAGATTTTCATGAGCTTCCAAAGGTCAAAACACGAGTTAACTCACTAACAATCCATCTTTCTCTCAATGTTAACTCCAAAAAGTTGGAAAGATTCACCTCAGACCTATCTTGGTAAATTTCTAATGCTAATAGAAGAAAAGAAAGGAGAAAGGAGAAATAAAGCATAGGAAATATCTAGTTTTTCCCAAACTAAACTTGTGGAGAAATTGGCAAGAACTGGACCTCCCATCGCCTACAAATTACAAGATATGCCACAGTAATTAGGATCAAAATTTGTGCATTGTTTTGTAGTCGAGACACTATTGAGAGAGAGAGAGAGGAGATAGGAGTTGAGGGAATATTTGTTACAACAATCATCTTCATAATCATTCTTGTAAGAATTGATAATATAGATTTTTTCTTGTTCTATCTATGTCATGACATTGACACTTTCTTTCTGTATATGTTGATTCAAAGGCGAGACTAATGTTTATCATTCATGCATGTTATATTATATGTTGTTATATGTTGATATATCAAATTGTTGAAGTTACATATGTTGTGAAGATCACTTGGTGTCATTTCTATGTGTAGGTCCTAATTTGAGAAATGGTCAAGGATTGTTTCTCTCTCACACTCGAAACTCCAGTAGATTTGTGCTAAGGAGAAGAAGGTAATCCTTTACCATAGGTTTTTCAATTCTTATATTAACATGTTATGCTTACATGTATCTTGATGGAACAATTATGGGTCCCTTGATTCCGTATTCCTTAGGCTCTGAGAAAGCTCTGAGGATTTTCTATCCATCGCTCGTGCATTAATCCCAATAGTAGAATTGCGACTCCACTAGGGATCATTCTTGGTTACCAACTTTGATCTCCTTGCCCTTGGATCTCTACTTCTCTCCATTACTTTCTTGGACTCGCAATCTAGATTCTGGTCACCCTATTTGCTAGCAAGCCACCACTATTGCTGAAAACCACTTTTGGGACCTTGATTAGATCTTTTTACAAGTTATTCTTCTGTAAAACACCCTCGTAGTGTCTTATCGCTTTCCTACCTCATGGAAAATGTGTTAGCTCTACTACAAATCCCTGTGTACCTTCTAAGACCACGTTATCAGCCCAAACCTATGGCATCCACATAGCCCCATGGATTCTAGTGTTTGATAACCTTGCTTAAGGCTTGATCTTGGGATTTGCACTTGTGAACTTTTGTTGGTTTCTTGTATGCATGTTCATTTTTTCTTTTTAAAGGATAACTCAATTGCATTTGATTTTGGAAAAAAGAAAATGTGAATTTTTTTAGCTTTCTGTTATTTTTAGTTGGTTATGTTATGTTATGTTGGCTTTATTATGAGAGAAGTGCATGTCTACATTGGTTTTGCTATGCTAGGATTGCATTAGGACTGAATCAGGACTTATCATTTCTGAAATGGCATATAGTTATGATGAAGGTGCATAGATGGAGCACAAAGTTTGAGGAAGAATGAACCGAGGCTTGCCAATGTGATGGGATGGTCACATGGTGATGTTGGGTTAAATTTTAAATGTTTGTAACTATTTACATTACAAAATGATTTTTTATTTATTTAGAGGAAATATTTCCTAATGTACATGTAGCTTCAGTTTCCCTATTTTATGAGAAGGGGAAATGAACCATCACTTATGACTCTTGGTTACCCATGTTAGATTTCTTTATAAAGAAATCAGTGTTTGAGAAGAAAGTAGGTAGAAGTGTAGCAGAGGTAGAGAGGAGAAGCTCCAACACTAGGAGGGGAGGCAAAGGTTGAGGACCTAGGATGCACATTTCGACAATGTATATTTTAGCCAGCTTAATGTATGTATGAATTTGATATTTGATTAATGAGAAAGTTTAGTTATATGCCTCTGTGCTTGTTTATCTCTTTGTCTGCATGTTGTTAATGAGGATTGTATCTCTGCATTTGTAAATTCGAATCTGAATGTGTCAAGGCTACAAGCCTGTGTGTCAAATTGATGCTTTGGTGTAAATGTAATTTGGGGCCTAAATTACATGTATTCACCTATGCGTAGGGGTTAGATATTGAATCCTATATGTGTGTTGTGATTGTATTGAAATTAGACCATGTGCTGTAGTTATTTATGTGTGTATCCAGTTTTGTAAATTGTGGATGCTTGAATGAATTGAATGGCTACGCACAAGATAACCCTTTCTAATAGTGCATGCACTCCTAAAGGAGGGCACAAACATAATCAATGAGTTTATGAATTTTTGGCAAATGGGGGGTGAAACCAGTGTTGAAGATTGCCCACTCTATTTGAATATTGTGGACTATGTTGCATATGGAGATTTTGCAACATACATATGGTTGCATGGTCTATGTATGTTTTTTGGTTGATATCCCTTGGTATGTTGAACATTCTATTCATGATGAAAGATGTCTTCTAATGAATCTAAGAGTCTTCATGTGCATAGAAAAACAAAGTACCCTTATTAGAGTGCAGTCACACCCTTTTGTGTCTTATTCCAAACTGTGAGTATTGTTCCCTGTGCATTGGAGTAGGGATCATGTAGAACTCACAATGAATGAAGTGCTATCATAGAAAACCCAAGTTCCTTTTTGTGTGAACATTGTAAAACCCTTTCTTTGTGACTGATTTTGATGGGAAAATGTGTTGGCTTTGCAATCCCAGTGAAGAAGGTCATAATAATTCGATGGTTGTGTTAAGGAGCAAGCCAAGACTATGGAGAGTTGACCTTATGGAGGATAAAGTCTTTAAAGATTCCCTGGAATGTGAAAATACAAGTTTGGTGCACTATGAAAATATTTCATAACACCTATAGGATTTTTACAGCACCGTGAAAATATTTCATAATGCCTACAACAATGAGTTTCCAGGGTTGTGCATGAGCTGTTGGAAGCATGTTTTGGCCAATATGATGTTCCATTAATAAGTTGAATCCCGTGTGAGTTGGGTGAGGTGAGATTATGGTTGGATGTCATCAAAGAGAGATCTCATAGAATTTGTGAAAAAAAACTCCATTCTCTATTATGACAACATATTTCAAATTAATTTTTGAAATTCCATTAAAACATATTTGTGGATGCTTGGGTTGGAGAATCCTGGGTTATTGGGAGATTGTTGGGTCAATCATGCCTTGTCCCCTTCAAGCGGTGTCAGAGCTAGTACAAAAACAAATTTAGGAAAGAACTTGTGAGGTGAACCAGATTTTATTTGAGAAGGAACTGTCAAAGGAATTTCATGGAGTCTCTCATAAAATTGTAGTGCAAACAACGAAAAACCAGATCTCTATAAATCGTATTTGAAGAGTCAAATAGATCAGATCCTGACAGGTCTCAAGTTTGGATTGGAGCTTAGCTTAAATGCATGAAGTGTCCATTAAGAAGATTGGAATTAAAGATCAGATATTAATTGCGTATGAAGACCTTTTAAATGGGTTGTTGTGAATGGTTTTGAATGAAATTGTGAGCAAACAAATTCTTTGAAAATATTTTAAATTGCCATGGCTGAGAGGGTACTTGATGTATCTTGAAGTAAGATATGTAGGTTATGTAGGAGTACACTTGAACATAACATAATGTAGTGTTTAAGAGGAAATGGACTTTTAAACATGTTGTCGTTCTGTATTTTTTAGGTTGAGGGAGTAAACGCATAGGACAACATCAAAAACACTTTGGAAGCTGGGATATAGCCCTACCAGCGTCAGAGAGGGATCTCTCTATTAAATCTAGCTTTGTTTTGTGTGAATTTTAAGCTATTTATGACTGTGCTGATTGTTTTGTTTGAATGGTTTGGTTGATTTAATTGCTTTAATTTCATTCGGCTATGGAGTCTAAAGATTTAACCGGATTTGGCATCAAATTTTAGAGGAGTTTCACAGGGAAAGCTATGTTTCACTAATTGGATCTTTTCACAAATTTAAATGGATTGTGAAATAACATAAGTGTAAGGTTCAGTAGAATTTTTTTTATTTTATTTTATTTATTTATTTTTATTTTTATTTTTATTAATAATTAATTAATTTATTTATTTATTTATTTATTTATTTTTTTTTTATTTATTTATTTATTTTTTTTTTTTTTTTTTTTTTTTTTTTTTTTTTTTCTGAGTAAAGAATATTCTATTAAAATAAAAGAGGGAAAATATTTACAGAGAGGTTTGAACCTTTGAGGGGGTTGTAGCCTACCCTCTGCTAAAAAGTCTATTGTAGGTGTCCTGATGCCTGACTTTTACAAAAATACATATCATAACAGTGTGCGAACTGGTGAACTTAGGAAATTCAACCCTACGATGAGCTAGATCAGGATAAAGCTTCAGAAGAAGCTGAACCCTTACAAAAATACTGTTATGTATAATGACCCTTACATATCCGTTTAGAACCAAAAAGTCCTGGAGACTGAGTATTTCAGGCTGGTTGATGGAAGAGACCATGCAAAATAGGAAAACTCATACATAAAACCACCATAAAGCTTATCTTTCTGAAGAGTAATTGAAACCATGAAGAACTTAGTCCTTTGAAGGAGAGCCAGAATCCTTTGCGCTTGTTTGGTTTACCCAGGTCACCATTATATTGTCCTATACTTCCATCGTGCTGCGGCCTGGAGGGAGAACAAGGTTGAGGACGTTTCCAGAGAGTCGCGCAGGCTCGCATCCGATTATGGGCTTTTGAGAAAACGAAGGTTGGCCTTCCGTGCTCATCAATCCAGAGTCATTGAGTACATCCCCCGTTGGGCTTCCTTGAATATCACTGGGAGTATGGGAATGCGACGGTTCCATGGATGGTTCGTCCGAACTGGCTTCCTCCTCCTCCTCCTCGAAAAGAACGGTTACAATGGCTGAGATGAGCGGCTTGTTAAGCCTGCTTCTAAATTGAAAACGCATAGAATGGAACAAGCTATTCAAGGAAGGGCCAGAACTATCAGAGGGCAGAGAGGGGGGCAGAACAGAGGCCAAAGGATCTAAACATTGTGGGACAAAACCTCCGCGACTGCTGGAGCCTTCCCTGGACCCTGAATTGCTGCCACATCTGGGGATGCCGCGACGGTGAGGCATTGTAAAGTAAACTTGCTGGCTGACCGAACTGAGACACTAAGGGTAGGTGCGTGGAAGCCAGTTACAGGCTAATTGACTTAGGTTCCAGAACCATACCTCCGCACTATGAACAACCCCCAAATAGAGCAAAAAATCGACGGAATAGCCTACCCACGAAACCCAATCACGACCAGAAGAGACACACTGCGCTAACAGGGTGCTGACCAGATAAGCAAAACTAAGACACCAAACAAAGACAGACGAAGCCAGATTCTCAGACCAAACTTCATCAGACTCAAACATAACAGACATTCTTGAAATCCCAGACCTCACATACCTGACCCAAGGGGGCTTCCATATTCCTTTTGCAGCTCTGGATCGCAGAGGAATTAACAGTCTGCAGCAGATCCATGTTCCAAATCTGCCTCGCTCCATCACATTTATGCCTGAATGGATGCGCTCCAAACTGCAATTAATTCTTTGCAGTCCTCCAGTACTCAGAGCTATTAATGCCTGAGTTTCACCTGCTGTTAACCTCCATAAACCACTAGTCATATCGCCAGCTGCCTCCTGCTCATAACTCTTCATTAAGATGTGTTTAAGTCACCTGCATCTGGATTAAGGTTCAGAAGAAATTAAGGAGAAACTAAGAATTCCTTAATTTGACTTCTGTGGAAAAGATGAAAATTGTTAATAGCTAGAATAGGGTGCTCTAAATAACAAATCCTATTCATCACAGTTTCTATTAAATAATTGATATTTTCAAAATAACAAAGAGAGAAAAGCAATGCTTAAACAAATAAACAAAAGAAACACATCACCATTTGGTACACCACATGAATCCTGTGAAAGTTCCCTGTATTATTGATGCTCCAACACTTTGAAAAATTATAATATGCAGAGGCAATTACATTTAGAAATCAACCCTGTAATACTTCTGACGATGAAGTATTTATAAATTAATTTACAAAATATCCTAAGATCTTCTGCTAAACTAACATGAAATCCAAAAAAAGTAATTGATTTACAAAATATTCTCTAATAATCTCTGGAAAAATCTAAAAAAAAAATGATTACAAACAATATCTACCAAAAAGGTGTAGATATTTCCCAAAATACAACTAAGTAATACAAAGTCTATACTATTTCTGATCTTATGTTCAACCTTTAAAGTGAATTGATGTTGAATGTGTCTATTTCTGGAGAAATCTTGCATAATAAACTAAATATAAGATAATATCTCTAATTTCCCTGTTAGAAACTTTGAATTGCTTGCAAGTATTGTGCATTCAAATCTAGAATTGGTTTATTGACTATTGGAAATTTGTTGTTTTTGGACATTCTGGTGGTGACTGGGCCTTTGAATGAGCAATGTTGTTTGTTTTGCTAGTAGATGTTTGTATTGTCCCTCTTTTTACTGCAATTTATTCTCAAATGTTGTGTTGAATATGCACTACTATCCCTATTTATCTTCCTACTGTCATGTGCATTGTCTTATCCACCATCTTTTAAATACTTTGTTTTGTCACAAAATATTTGGATTTAAATACTATATTTAAATTAATATTTCCACATATTTAAATCCATCTTGTTTTTGAATCCATATACTATTTCAAAAATCCATGGGTTGTTTTCAAAAACCATCACATAGTACACAATATTTATTTCATAATCGCATGAAATCCATTCCTGCCATATTTATAAACGTTAATGGATTTCAAAGGGGGGTGGGCAATAAGAGGTTTAGGGGGAGGGGGGTCCGAAAACCACCTGAGGGTGACATCTGTAAATGACAGTAAAAGTGAAAACCACTTTTCGGACCCCCCCGTTGGGGATCCAAAACACATTCATAACCATATATTATAATATGCACACATCTAGATGCTTTCAACATTGGGGCAATTAATGCATGAGTGTGGGGTGGGCCATAGGCCTTGACTTTTGGAATAGAGGAATTTTAATGTTTTTTATATTTTAGATTTATTCATTTATTTTTTGAATTAATTTTAATACTTCAAAATAAATGATTTCTCACTGATGCCTTCTTCTTTATTTTGTGGTGCATAGTTCAACTTTCTCTTTCCTTCGACCCAGGAATTGAATTTGAGTGCATGATATATTGTTGGAAAACTGCTTCTGAGCTCTTTCTGATGAAAATACCTATAGTCTGATATGATCCAAATATTTACATGCAAAAATATCCTTAAAAATTGGTACTTTGTGCCTCTTTGGAAATAATTTGTAGGAGGTAATATTATTTACAACATCTCAAACATAATAATGATAAGCTATAATCAAGAAATCCTATAAAAATTATAGGACCCTACCAGTGGCTCCAGCTAGGGATAGCACTCCTTGGTGAGGTGTCAAGAACACCGTAGACTAGTAACCTAATCCATTGGGCTAATCCTAAATCTACAACCTACTCTATCATAAAAACCTCTGTGACTGAAAATCTTCAAACTAGAATCAAAACCATTCTGCACACTAAAAATTGAAATACACACTTGAACTAAAATTTGTACTGCAATCTAAAACTAAAACTGGAAAGAATGATTTGAAAAACAAAAATTCTCAAGGCACTAAGCTTATTTGCAATACGCTACCCACTCTAATCTGATAAAATCACTGCCATATCAAGTGATAATAGACATCCAGTGCAACCATTCAGGAAAATGGATACTTAACTGACATTTGCATTCTACTTCTTTAGGTGGAAAAATAAATTTAGAAAATGGCAACTCAACTTTTCCACTGGATCCAATGGCTGCATTGATGAACCTAGAAAATTATCCCTTCAATAATGACTGAAATAAAATGACCAAAGGAACATGGAAAGCATGCAACATAAGATCTTCAGGATGATGTAAAACAGGAAAAAAAACCTCATTCCAAACTATTGTTTTTCTTATGTGTTGAAACTAATTTTCTTCAAACAGAATGGGAGAAAATTGTTTTTCCTTGTTATTATCCACTGTAGTCAAGTGTTCTAAATGCTCTTGAATCTCCCTAGATATGATAGCAATATCATATGCAACAGGAAAATCCTTATCATTTGTTTCGTCACACAAAATCTTACAAGGTAGTTGCAAATGCTCATTAATTTCAAGTGAACGGATATGACTTGCATCAATATTTTTCCTTTCTTCATTAACATCCAAGGAAGAAACTAATGATTGAGAACTTTTATTATCTTCTTCATGTGTTGCAACTTGAGACAAGATATAACATGAAAGATAATTGGAGACAAGATCTTCATCATGCAAATCTGGTTGGTCTTTAATCACTGAGGAAAACACTACTTGTTGAAAATGTTCTTGTGGATCAAGAGAATTAAGCTCTATTGGTTTTTCTTTTGGATCACAAGAATGTTTCAAATCAACAAATGAATGTTCAAAAATATGCTCAATTACCTTTACTTGCTGATTAGTACGAGGAATTTGTTCTTTAATTTGATCTTCTGCAATTGAGGCAACCACAGTGTTAATGTGTTCATCCAAGGTATCTAAAATATCCTATTGATTTTTATTATTGTCCTCTTCTTGATCAGGTTCAGGCTGCTGAATTTCTTCCTTTACCTCTAGTTGATCAGTTTGTTGTGGTGCTGCAAGAATTATTTCCTATGAGGAATCTTCATGAACATATAGACAACATACATCCTCTATTTCTTCCCGAGGGGAAGACAATTCAAACAAGACTTCTACTTTTTGTTCATAATGTTGAAAAGGATTTCCATCTAAAGCCTCTAGTATTTCATTGTTTGTGAACTGATCATCATTATAGTAATCTTCTAGATATTGAATAAAATTTTCAAAAATGATCACAATAGTTTTGAATCAGTAACAAAGATGGATAATCCTCTTTGTATTTCTCACAAAAAATAATATGAAAATGCTTTAATGAACATATACTAGAAGTACACAGATTTTCATACCAAGATCTAGCCCTTTCCTCCAAAGTTTCCATAAAACTTTTCATAAGATAATCTTCATGAAATTTGATTTTAATCTTACGGATGTGCATATGAAACCTCAACAAATGTGCAATAATTTCATCTCATTTTTTTTTATCTTTAAACAATGGAAGATACTTTAACCAACCAATTATGGGCATGGGATTTGGATACCTGCATTGTATTCTTGAACTCATTTTGAAAACAATAAAGAATGGAATGGAGTCACCACAAGTTCTTTACAATTATAGATTCTTTGATAAGTGAGTTTCCATGCAAACTTTGAGCTCCAGACTCTTGAAACATGGAGTCGCTAGGTGAATGATAGAACCTTCTTGTGTCTAATCATCGTCCACCATTAGTAATTGGATTTGGAACTTGATATGCTTTTCTTAGGAACCTGAAATGTTCAAATTCCCTAGTATGGTCGCCACTATGTCGTCATTTTGTGTTTTTGAGGTTGAGGGAGAAAACACACATGACAACATCAAAACCACTTTGGAAGCTGGGATCTAACCCTGCTAGCTTCAGAGAGGGATCTCTCTGTTAAATTTAGTTTGTTTTATGTGATTTTAAGGCTAGATATGACTGTACTTATTGTTTTTTTTGAATGGTTTGGTTGATTTAATTGTTATAATTCCATTAGGCTATGGAGTCTGAATATTTAACTAGATTTGGCATGAAATTTTAGAGGAGTTTCACAGGGAAAGCTAGGTTGCACTAATTGGATCTTTTAACAAATTTAAATGGATTTTGAAATAGTAGAAGTGTAAGTTTCAGTAGAAATTAAGGAGAAATTGATAATTCCTTAATTGAATTGAGTGGAAAACATGAAAATTATTAATAGCTAGAATAGGGTGCTCTAAATAACAATACCTATTCATCACAATTTCTATTAAATAACTGAGATTTTCAGAATAACAAAGAGAGAAAAACAATACTTAAACAAATAAACATAAGAAACACATCACCATTTGGTACACCACATGAATCCTATGAAAGGTCCTTGTAATATTGATAACAAATCCTATTCATCACAGTTTCTGTTAAATAATTGAGATTTTCAGAATAACAAAGAGAGAAAAACAATACTTAAACAAATAAACATAAGAAACACATCACCATTTGGTACACCACATGAATCCTATGAAAGGTCCTTGTAATATTGATGCTCTGGCACTTTGAAAAATTATAATATGCAGAGGAAATTACATTTAGAAATCAACCCTTTAATACTTATATGAAGTATTTATAAATTAATTTACAAAATATCTTGAGATCTTTGCTAAACTAATGTCAACTCACAAAAATGGAATTGATTTACAAAATATTCTCTAATAATCTCAAGAAAAATTTGAATAAAAAATATTACAAACAATATCTACCAAAAACATATAGATATTTCCCAAAATACAACTAAGTAATAGGAAGTCTATACTATTTCTGATCTTATGTTTAGCCTTTAAAGTGAATTGTTGCTGATTGTGGCTATTTCTAGAGAAATCTTGCATAATAAACTAAAGTTAAAATAATATATCTAACTTTCCTGCTAGAAACTCTAAACTGTTTGCAAGTATTGTGCATTCAAATCTGGAATTGGTTTATGACTAGAAATCGGTTGTTTCTAGGCATTCTGGTGGTGACTAGGCTTGTGTTGTCCCTCTTTCTACTACATTCTGCTCTAAAATATTGTGTTGAATATGCAATGTTATCCCTGTTTATATTGATGTTGTCATATGCATTGTCTTATCCACCATATTTTAAGTACGTTGTTTTGTCACAAAATATTTGGATTTAAATAATATATTTAAATTAATATCTCCAAATATTTAAATGAAATTCATAATTCAAAGTATTTATCAGAATGATTTATAAATCCATCATGTTTTCAAATCTATATGCTATTTCAAAAATCCATGGGTTGTTTTTAAAAACCATGTCTCTTTTTACCTTCCCTTGTAAATTTCCTTTTACTCCTCTAAATCTTTGTATGGATTTCCAAAACCATGTGTTGTTTTTTAAATCCATGGCCTATAAAACATTTATCTTTTAACTTTTATCCTTGTAAAAACAAAAATATCTTGCTTCTCTATTTTTACTTGGCCTCTTATGTGTAAAACTTGTTTACATGAAGCTCCCTATTTTTCCTCACCTGTACATTACTTTCATGAAAATACTATTGAAAAATTTCCCTTTTATTTTTTCTCATGTATTTATTTTTGTGCACCCATGAATTTCTTTTTCATGTAACTTTAAAATTATTTTACTCCTTTTCCTTCCATTCCTCCCTCTAAAATCTGGTTTCACTTGATCTCAGCCTCCCATCTACACATTATTTATTTCATAATCGCATAAAATCCATTACCGCCATATTTATAAATGTCAAACCAAAATAGTTAATGGATTTAGGAGGGGGTAGGTCCTAAGAGGTTTAGGGGGAGGGGGGTCCGAAAATCAAGTGAGGGTGACATCTGTAAATGACAGTGAAAGTGAAAACCATTTTTCGGACCCCCATTATATCTGGGGGATCCCAAACACATGCATAACTATAGATCATAATATGCACACATCTCGATTCTTTTAACATTGGAGGGAATTAATGAATGAGGCGGGATCCCAAACACATGCATATCCATAGATTATAATATGCACACATTTAGAGTTTAGATTTATTCAATTATTTTTTGAATTAATTTTAATATTTCAAAATAAATGATTTCTCACTTATGCCTTTTTCTTTGTTTTGTGGTGCATATTTCAAATTGCTCTTTCCTTGAACTCAGGAATTGGATTTGAGTGCATGATATATTGTTGGAAAGGCGCTTCTGAGCTCTTTCTAATGAAAATACCAAACATTTACATGCAAACATCTCCTTAATTCTTCGCACTTGGTGCCTCTTTGTTAATAATTTGTAGGAGGAAATATTCTTGCAACATCTCAAACATAATAATGATAATCTATAATTAAGCAATCCTATAAAAATTATAGGACACTAACAAAACATTGCTACATAAAAAGTGGAAACAACTCTAGAAGACAAATGAAGAGGTTGGTAGAACATCCATGTGATGGATATGGTATAGAGGTCAAAGAAGAGTTGGTCCATGTGAAAATAGAATTTCCAGGTTTGAAGATAGCTTGGTATCACAGGGGCTTCATTGGGGGAGAAATACCATACCACGTGGGTTCATATTGGGGGATATATGTTGAGGAAAAAGTGGCATAATATATTTGGATATTTATAGGGGGTAAAGTGTTTTTATATTGGAAAGTATAAAAAATGGAGCTCAAAGTTAATGAAAAAATATAAAGGGGTATAAAAAATGTTAATGAAGAAATGGATACCTAAATATCTAGTGGAAGTAGGGGTTTTTTAAATTGGGAAGGTGTATTAGATTCATCTTGGTAGGGGGTTAAATAATGTGATTTTTAGGGGCATTTCCAATAAGTAGTCAAATTAAGGGTATTGTTTAATATGCCACAAACACACACAATAATTCATAGGTTCATTGACTGAAGCCACTGTGCTTGATAGTAAGTTGAACAGGAAAAGAAACCTTACCAAAGTAAGTGAGGTGATTATAGGGAAGTGAAGAGTTGATATTCTCTTGGTTGGAGAAGAATTGGTTCAACGAGTAGATCCAAGAAAGATTGTGGAAGATGAGATCTTGCGATAAAACATATAAAAATTGAATGTGATGTTTGTGAAAACTTGGTCATTAAAAGAGTCGTGTTGTGGGGATGAATTGGCAGCGACTGTCATAGTAAGAAAGCTATGCCAAAGGGGAAGAAGCATGAAAAGCACTTGGATGAAGAATTTTTGACATAACCCAACAACAAAAATAAGAAGAGTGTGAGTGGTTGAAGATGCAACAGCCAACAAATTTGAAAGTGAGGAAAAAGCATGCTCAAGAAGAGGTTATGGTAAGAGAGGATACCATGAATATGAATTGGTATGGGTGACAAGTTATAGACTTGTTATATATAAAAGAAGGGATAATTTCAACTCACTAGTAGATAAAGAGAGTGTTGAGATAGGGTCCCTAGGGTCATTTTTCGGGTTAGTTAACCCAAACTTTGTATAAGTTTTTGTAAAAGATGTAAAGTCTCTACGAAATGTGGATGCATAGCACGTAGGTAGATAGGATTCAAAGGGGTCTTAGCCCCTTGTTTGGATAAGTATATAAGTCAGTTTTGAGACTCACCCACGGTTCGCAGACCATGGTATTGAATTGAGAAGGCTATATATTTGACTCATAGCAAGTCTAGAAGTAGTAGTTGATAAAAGAAAGTCAAGATAGAGACTATTTTGGGCGAGTGCTAAGGCAAGAAGGCTCTGCTTTCTGTACTTAGGCAAGAAAGGGAAGGCTCTTGCAATTGAGTGTGTAGGAGGCCTTGGTAAGTCTACAACTAAGTGCACAGACACCTGTAGCCGAGTGAGCAAGGTCGAGGAGTCTATAATTTGAATGTTGAAGATCAATAAAGACTAATTTTGAAGAATTATTGGGCAATCTGAGAATTTTTGTTGATTCCGTTCATATTATGATTTGTCGCTTTATTATGTGATTTCTATGAAATAATGAATAAATGTTGCGCGAACCAACTAAATTTATCTCATTCATGCATGATTTAAGTAATTATCTAATTTCGCGAAGCAAGGGTTATTTTAGTTATGTTTTCTGATAAAATGAATAGATTTGTATGAAGTCATATCCAGGGTTACTTATTGATGCGCAAAAGTGGATAGATTGTATGTTTAAGGTCCGCAAAGACTGATTGTAGACCTTCATGAAGGTCTATAAGACATTTTCCCTAGCTAATGTAACGAGCCCTAGAAGGATACAAATCTGTGCAAAGGCAGATCTGAACTATCAGAGCCTAAGAACCACTTATCACATGTCCCTGGATGTGGAAACTTGATTCTAGTAGCCCCCAATACTACTTTAGGTGAGACTGCAGCTTGCGTTATGCAGGCTGTTATCGAAAGGGCCAGTAGTTAGGGTTTTGTTGTTTGGAATGAACAACTCTGAACTTGGGTTAGGCCTCCTTAAGCCAACAAATGGTTCCATTGCTAGGACTAGGATCTATCTAAGAGATGTATGATAAATGGTTCCCTACGAGGAAGGAGCTTGAAAAGTGGATTAATCAAAAATTGCACGCGTTTGCAGCTTAGGAGAATAGGAGCCCTAAATTTTCCAAGGAGAAGTGGTTGAAAATATTTTTATACACTGATGAGACTAACGTGTTCTTCTATTTCTTCCTTGAAGAACTACATGAGTGGTTGTCCATGTTAGTGGAGTGTCCAGGAACGTGGAGGCTCGAAGGCCCTATAGTGTGGACTCCTGAACTTGTGTGACGTTTGGAAGCATCAGAAAGTAATATCATGTGAGCTATAGACCACTAGGTTGATCACATTTTGGGGAGTTTTGTGACTTATTTTGCTATCGATAGAAATATTAGCTATAGCGAAGTAGAGCAAAGGATGTTTAAAGGACTGGGAGGTAAGTATTTGAAATCATTGAAGACTTGGATTAAAATGATGTTATGTGAAAAGAGGGTTATGTAGTTACCTTGATGTTTGGGGCTATGCAAAGTGGGAGATTCTTTAGAAAGAACAGAGGATCCATCCCAGAATATAGTCTGCTTATTGAACCCCCTTCAAGTGACGACAAAGGCACTGTGTTGACTACACCGTGAAGTGCAGTTCAGTTAATTACGCAGGGTATTCTGAGGATACCTCATCCATCCACTCCACCCCCACCTACACCTCTGCCTCATATGCCTGTGCCTTCAGCCCCTCTACCTCCATTTCCACCATTCAACATGGTGAACGCGATGAAGATGCTGATCTTTAAAGGAACAAGGAATGAAGACCCAAAACATTTTTGGTTTGTTGCAGATGTTATTTGGATAACACAATAGATCACAAATGATAATATTAAGAAAGTTCAGTTGGCTACAACATTATAGGATCACACATTAACATGGTATATCAAGTATTGCACTTATAACCTCAAATTTGTCATTGGCAGATACCTAGATATCTTTGAACAAGGAGTTTAGCAAGGCTAAGTCAGAGGTGCAATCAATAATTGAATTTAAGGAAATATGACAGAAAGTCAATGATATACCTTGGGACATTGATCAGAGGTTGAAATTCATGATCAGGCAAGCTAATATGCAAATCTTATATTCCCAGCATCGTGAGTAGTTTATAGCATTGCTCTTGCCACATTTAAGAATACCTCTGTCACAACAGAAAATAGCAACACAAGTATAAGCATTGGAGATCGCAATGAGGCTGGATGCATGACCTATTCAAGATACAAACCTTGGGGTGCAACGGACTCATTCACAATTGGAAAGTATGCACTTGGAGGTGTAGAGCTTATAGAAATAAAGGGAAGCTCAGCCCGAGGTGCATGCTGAGATCTGGTGTCTGAAACGTAAGAGCCATGGATATGATAAGGACCATTTCTTGATCTCTAAGAATTATATTATAGGGGGAGGGTCTATGTCCTTGAAACCAGAGAATGATGTTGGGACAAGCATGGGAGATGTGTTGTGGTGCACTATTTGTCAGGTTACAGGACAACATGCTACTGATAACTACCATCTATTGTAGAAGTTTGTACAGACCCCTCAACAATTATTTTAAAATTTCTGTAAGTTTGTAGGACATGATGAATGTCACTGTAGGAGTTATGAGCTGATGATGGATAGAACCCCTGCCTATTAGATGCAGGTAGAAAACCGACCTCAAGATCAAGGCATAGGAGCAGCGCATGGAGGATTCCAAGGCCGAGGAAGAGGAAGAGGCACTAGACTAGGACGAGGGTGTGGGATGGTAATTTTCTATAACTGTGGTGAAGCAGGTTACTTCGCACGAGATTGTACAAATCCCATGCATCCATCATGTCAGTATTATCTATAGTTTGACCATGTCATAGAGTAATGTCCGGTCCTTATGGTAAAGATGTAAGAAAAGAAGGCGCAACCCCAGTAGCCTATGCAAAACATTCAAATGATGAGGGTTGAGCCATGCGAAGAGGATCAGAACATAAATATTGTGTTAAGAAGTGGTATGAAAACTGGTGCAAATACATGTAAGAACCCTGAGGAAGACGGATCAGTACACAAGGCTATTGAGAAGGAAGTAGACTTTGATCTGAATCACATTAAAGAAACTTTCATTGAAGCAAAGAAGAACTTCGTTGAGGCCTCTACCTTAGGAAGTCAGGAGAAAATGCTAGAGACTAATACGACACAAGAGGTGGATCCTTCCATACTAGCTACTTTCTAGAAGACTTGTATGAAGTTGATGTGTGATCAAAAAACAGTTGAAGGATTGCAAGACTTAGTAGATAAGTGCACCAATAACAAAAAAATTCCTACTAATCAATGCACTGTAATAAATATTGGTAAGCATAAAGTGCAAACGGGGCACAAGATGAGGCTAACTGCGTAGATAGGTGAATAAGAAATGGACTAGGTAATCTTGGATTTGGGATCTAATGCAAATTTCTTGCCAAAGCAGACATGGGAAAGGATGGGGATACTTGCACTACACTGGTCTCCTATTCAGTTACACATGGAAAATCAACATAAAGTTATTCCAATGGAGTGCTTATATGGTGTAACGATGGACATTAAAGGTGCGAGTGTGTTGGCTAACTTTCAGGTCATTCAAATAGTGGATGATAGTAACCCATACCTTGCACTTCTAGGAATTGAATGGACTATTGATATGAATGGGGTACTCAACTTAAAGAAGCGAAAGATGTCCTTTGAGAAGAAGTCGCTCAGGGTTATAATGCCACTAGAGCATATAGAAGGAATGCATTATACTAAACATGTGCATGACTCTGTAGAAAGTGATGATGATCTTGATCAGATCTACAAGATAACAATGTGAGATGAGGATTGGGTCAATCCTACAGTTGATTATCGAATTACGTGGGACAGGGATAGCTCCTGCGTCTTAGACTTAGATGAAGAGCTTGAACACTAGAAAAATCAACTGCATGAAGTATCTATTCTTCACTACAATATGATGACCAATTCACTGAGGTGTGTCTCGACTGAGGTAAGAATCCTTCCACATTATGATGGTTTGAATGATGTGGAACTGTTTCTAGATGAATTTGAAATGGAAGTACTCGTAGAAAATTGATTCCAGGCACTGGAATTAGCGCTGCATGCTACGCTAACCCCTTGGTGGGGTACACATAAGGAGATCTTTATGGGATGGAGAGAATACAGAAGAATGATGAAGTTAAGGTTTGGCTATGCTAATACTAGAATGACCGAACAATACTGTGGCAAGGATGATTCATGTGATCACTTAGCACGATGGACTAAGGCCTGGGGAACAAAACCACAACCAAAATGGGTGCATATTTTGTCATACATTAAATATGATCCCAATGAACTGGTATCTGGAAATGGAGCTTCATCATGGAATGACTGAGTGGGAAATTTTAAGCAACAGTTTTCTATTAACCTTCAACTTTGAGGATGGGTTTGATAGTATTGATGAAGCACTGCAGGAAATAAAAGCAATTATATTCAAAATGTTGAAGGAACCGGTAGATTGGACTCCAATCAGCCAGATTGGAGTACATAGCTACACCAAGCATTGAAATGATATAATGTCACTATTGAAGAAGAGGATAATCCCCAGAATATTACAATTCCTAAAACTGAAGGACAACACGAGGTTGAGGGACCAAAGTTGGTGAACTTGGATATATCAGAGCCTTTGAAAACTCGACAAGTAAACATCGGATCTGAAGAAGAACCTAAGTTCACAAAGATAGGAGACTATTAGGATGAAGGTACAGTTTATAAGGTAGCTAAGCTACTGCATGAGTACCTGGACTTATTCCTAACGAATTTTTTATATTTGAAAGGGATTGTTGGAGATTTAGGTGTTATGAAGATCAACTTGAAACTAGATGTGAAGCCTATTAAGTAGCAGCCTTATCGACTGAATCCAAAGTATAAGGAGAAGGTGCACTAAGAACTGGATAAGATGTTGGAAGCTAGTATTATTGAGCTTGTAGAAGAATAATATTGGGTAAGCCCAATGGTGATCCAAGAAAAGAAATAGAAGGGTGAGATCTGCATATGCGTAGATCTGCAGAAGCTGAATGATGCTTGTGTACAAGATCTGTTTTTGACACCCTTTACTAACGAATTATTAGAGAATGTTGGTGGACAGGAGGTGTATTAATTTACTAATGGGTTTTCAGGTTATCATCAAGTAAATATCATGCCATAGGATTGATGCAAAACAACCTTCTCAACTGAGTGGGGTTGCTTCCAATATACAGTGATCCCAGTCAGATTGAAAAACGCGCCTGCAATCTCTTCCTGGGTAGTGATTGTGGCATTCAAGGAATTTATTCATAAGTTCATAAAAGTATATTTCGATGACTGGACTGTGTTTGCGTTGGTAAAGTGACATGTTGCGAGTCTGCGCTCATGCTAGATACATGTCAAAGGTACCAGATTGTGTTGAACTTGAAGAAGTGTATATTCTATGTGCCTTTTGGGATTTCTCTCGATCATGTTGTATGTAAGCAGGGCTTGATGGTGGACCCTGTGAAGATCGTTGTAATTGTAAAATTTAGAAGCTCCTAGGAATTTGAAACAACTGCGTGCGACATTGGAACACACTAGATACTATAGGAAGTTTATCAAGGCACATGCCCAGATAACCATGCTGATTGAAAAATTATTAAAGAAGGATGCGACATTTTTCTGGGATGAAGAAAATTAGCACAACTTGGATGTCTTGAACGAAAAAATGGTGATAACACCTATTTTGGTGTTTCTGGACTAGAAAAAGGAGTTTCATGTGCATGTCGATGCCTCTTGCATTGCGCTAGGAGCAGTATTAACAAAATCAGGAGAGAGAGAGATTGATCATCCGATAGATTTCGCAAGTAGGAAATTATCCAAAGATGAGAAGAATTACTCCACTACAAAGTGTGAAGTATTGGCGATGGTCTACTCACTGAAGAAGTTCAGACATTGCTTGTTGGATGGACACTTTAAAATGTATAATGATCACTTTGTGCTAAAGTATCCAGCCAATAAGCTTGTGTTGGGGGGGAAGATCTGCCGATGTTTACTATTGTTCCAAGAGTATGACTTTGAGGTGATTTTGAAGCATGGAAGGCTGAATGCAGGCCAGTACCATCTATCAAGGATTAAAATAGGTGAGGAACCAAGTAGTTTGGAGGAAGGACTTCCAAATGCGCAACTCTTTGCGGTGCATGTTGCGGATGATCATTTTGCTGATATTATTCAGTTCTTAATGATGGGAACATCTCTGGAAGGTTATACCACTCAACAAAAGGAGTTAGTATTTCGCATCACAAACTATTTAGTGATTGCGGGTAATTTATATAAGATGGGATCAGGTGAGAAATTGCGTAGGTATATTTTGGAGTTTGAATGTGCTAGTATCCTAGCTGAATCTCATCGAGGAGTGGCAAGAGGCCACTATGTAGGGAAGGTGACTACGCAAAAGCTTTTGTGTGCTGGATTATGGTGACCTACATTACACAAGGATTCCAAGGCATATTGCAAGGCATGCGATGCTTGCCAAAGGATGGGGAAGCTTTCGCGAAGGGATGAACTTCCTTTAAATCCTCAAGTTTCGTTCAAGGTATTTAATAAATGGGCCATTGACTTTATAGGTCCTATACAAACACCAAGAAAGAAGATGAGCATGTGGTATATTATTACTACAACAAAGTGTTTAACCAGATGGATGGAAGTGCAACCAATGAAGGATTGTACATTGTCCACTGCTATGAAGTTTTTGTTCAAATATGTCTTAACGAGGTTTGGATGCCCTAGGATTTTGATGAGTGATAGGGGTACGCATTTTTTAAATGAAACGATCAGCGGGATGTTGGAAGAATTTCAGGTATATCATCAGAATAGCATGCCCTATCAGCAACAAGCGAATGGAATGGTGGAGGATTTTAATAAGATTTTGCAGCATGCATTAACAAAGGTATGCAATGCATAAAGGAATGAGTGGGACATGTGCATACCTTCTATGTTATGGGCTTATAGGATGACCTGCAAAAATTTGACAGGACAAATGCCATTTAGGTTGGTCTATGGAATTGAAGCAGTAATGCCAATCAACTATATTGTGCCAATATTACAGGTTTGAGCCTTAACTGAGATAGTGGATTGTGAGACCTTGGAGGAACGGATCGTGCAAATCATGGAGTTAGAAGAAGACCAATTCCTTATAGGATTTCACCAGCAAGTGCAAAAGGAATGCGAGAAATCATGGCATGATCAACATATTAAGTTGCACAAGTTCAAGGTAGATGATTTGGTGTTGTTATACGATATCAAGTTCACGAAGTTTCCAGGAAAGTTTCAAATGCACTACTTGGGGAAATATGTTATTAAGGAGATCACACATGGTGGCGTAGTTCAGCTTGCGAAGCTGAATGGAGAACCAGTCCCTAGAAAAGTAAACATAAGTTGGTTGACGCTGTACACAGGGGATCCTACCCCTGCATAATGACTATATGGAAGCAGGATAATCTTAGTAATCCAGTCAATTGCAAGGGATCGCAGGACTATAAACTACGCTGCCCAACACTATGTAAAACATGGTAGGGAGGTTGCGCGATGGATGATAGGGGTGCGACAGGTGAAGCTACACTAGATGAGTTGCGCCATGGAGGGTGGTGCCATGCAGGTGGGTCCAAAAGTAGTCATTGAGTTTACTATTCATGATTTGATGGCCAAGAATTAGTTAAGAATTGTGGTTAGGTGCTATTTATGGAAAAAATATTTGGAGATATACTTCCAAAGGTGCATTTATTATTAGAATTTGAGGGAAACAATCGGATTTGAATTCAAAAGTTCTTATAAAAATGTGTGTTGGTCCAACGAAGAACAATTTTCATTTTGAGAGTTGTTTGGGCACTTTGCTATCTGAAGCTTATGAATTGTCGATTCTAGGAGGAGTTCGTGAACCACCCCTCATTTGAAAATTACACCGTTGAAGCCCAAGAGCTATTCATCGAGCGAATGACTGCTACAAACCCTATTCAAGCTGTAAGTTCTGAAGTTGCTATGTCTGATGCATTGGGCCCCGACAATTCAAGTATGGAAGCTACCACCACTATGCATATTGCACTGAAGTCACCAAGGCCAAAGAAACCCACCACAAAAGAGAAGTAATTATCCACAAAAGAAAATAAGAAGAAGTCGATGTCACCAAGGAAGAAACGATAGGTGCACCAAAAGGAGAAAAAAGACAAACAATCGGAGAAAGTGGTTGACTTGTAGGGGGAGGAATACCAAGGTGTGGAGGAATTGGATGTTGAAGAGGTCGAGCCCTTCTCATTTCTCCTTCTGGGACAGTTCTATTCTATATCACCCACGAATCAATAAATAAGATGATGCATTTCAAACCAACAGAACCATTGACTCCTCTTACCTTGGGATTTCTACTTGACCAAGGTGCCAAATTGCCAAGTGCAGAGATAACCAGAATTGGCAAAACATTTATGAAACCCAATTGTCAACCACAGGAACCTCCTCCATACCTGGACACTTGGTTCAATAAAGCAAGAAAGTTTATCATTGAGATGATAGCCTACATCCTGGGATTCAAAACCAGTGAGTATGTAGATGAAACCACATTGGTCCTATTATCCATATTTTCTCCAGGACAGCCCCCTGCTATCAAATATGACTATGCCACCTACATTGTTGATAAGATCCATGAACAATTCATGAGCATGGACAGAGAAGGAGTGTTTAAATACACAACATACATATACCATTTGTTGCTCTACTATCAGCGAGATAGTTTTCAAGTTCCCTTTAGAAAATTTGATGTCAAGGGAGATCCAAGGTCGGTTATCTTCTGGACCCCAATGTTCCACCATGTCTACTATTCTCCTTACACTTATTGTGAATTTATTGATCTATTCATATATCCAGCCACCTCTTTACTGATAACAAGTCCTCCAGATAGACGTTCTAGTGAAATGAAGAGAATTATACAACTCTCCAAGAGCTATAGCATAGGTGACTGGTACTTTTACCAGAATCACACTAAGATTCGGATATATGGCCGTTAGCTGAGCCCCTATAAATTTCCAAGATATGTGCCAATGTGCTTGTTTTCCCTGGAATACTTTAGACAATTCATCCAGGCAGATACAATCCATTTCTTTGAGGCCAAGAAAAAGGTACAAATTAAGATAAGGAATCAATTGGGCCCTTTCACCTTCAATCAGAGGGAAGCCTCGCTAGAAGTTGATGAGATTTTAGGGTAGAAACTCAGACTAAAACAGAGTTTCTATTGGGCACCATATGACCCCAATCATTTTATAAGCTATAGGAAAGTGAAAAATAAATTGCCAACATATGTTCACTGTCCAATCCCTAAAATCCAGCAATATGCCAATCAACAAGAGTGGCTAGAGGGCACATTGTTTGAAGAGTTGACTGAAGAAGAGAGATTGGAAAAAGAAATGAAAGAGCTTGAGAAAACACTTAACCTGGACTCTTTTGGACAGGTACCTTTCAAGCTACCCCAGCACACTGGAGGGGATACATCTTTCGCTAAGAGCTCAGAGCAAGCAACACGAAAGGCCATCTCGGTAGGAAAGGGAAAGGAAGTAATGGAGGCAGAATAGCAGCCATGGCTGATTAGCCCTCTACAACACAAGAACAGGGTGAAGGGCAAGCTCCCCCAGCTCAAACCAAGGCATTTGAAGCCCCTATTCTACAGACTCCTCAAAATGAGGAAAAGAGCAGAAAGAGAGACAGAGAAGAGGATGCCCCTACCAGTGGACCATCAGAACAAATAGGTGATAAGAGGTAGAGGTTGAATCCATATTCAGAAGAGGAATTTGTGGAAGAAACCACAAGCACCATGAGAGGGCAGGGAAGAACTGAGCAGCAAACATCTTCACTACCTGGCACCTCAGCTAGCTCATACCAACAAGAGCTAGAGAGGCAACATAGCATGGAAGTTTCATCCACCAAGCCTCAAAGCAAACAAAGCTCAAACATAAAGAAAACTTTTACTGATATAGAAGCTAGAAATGATCCAGTCAGAATGCAGCTTTATAATCAACCAATGAGGACAACACCTACTAATCAACAAAGGCTAATGGCTGCCTATGATATTCAGGAAAAGAAAATGATCCTCAACCATTTTAAGCCCAAGACACAACAACCCTAGTCAACTGTTGATTATATAAAGTTCTATCCAAGGATATTCATCCAATTGACCAGATTGAGTTACATAAAAAAACTGGGGAGATGGTGTATGCCACCTTGACAGATAAGGCGTTTCTTGCTCACTAACTGAAAAATTCATTGCACAATACCTCTGCCCAATTAGAATTGGAGAAGGCTTCTTCCTTGGCTAAGGACAATAGGATTAAGTCCTTAGAAGAAATCATCATCGAGCTGCGGCATAACCCTAAGGATGCAAAGGGCATCAAAGCACTGATCAAGAAGAAGGAGGAGGACATTGCAGCCCTCAAAAGGCAACTAAAGTTTCCAATAACAGTGCATCCATAAACTACAGAAGTTGCATAGTAAAAGGAGGAAGAGTACATGGTAATTTTGCTGATGAGAATGAATGAAAGATTGGCCAAAACAGAGCAAGCATTAGAGAAGGCCATTAAAGAGAAACAGGGAGAGTCGACCTCCCAGCCACGTGAAGTAGCTCCAACAAGTGCCACTGCTCCCTCCACAGGTACACCAACAGTTCCTCCTACCATCCCAGCATCAACCACAGGTACAGCAACTACAGATGCTACAGCAGCACCAACTACAAAGCCAGAGACCAGCATGAAGATGGAAGAAATGATGAAAGTAGTGAAAGACCTGGAGGCTCAAATGTTAGAGCTCAAAGAGACAAAAGAAAAGTCAGCCAAATTGGAGGTGAGCTACGACAAATAAAAAATAACAGTAGCAGAAAAAACTAGAGAAGTAAAGACCCTGGAAAACAAGGTGAAATCACTAGAAAAGGATCTCACCTTACGAAAACCTCTAACTGACATTAAGATGATTTTGTGGACCAAGATTGGCCAGTCCATTATTGCCCAATGGAGGTCAATTCAAACAATCTATGAATAGATTGAATTAATAGAAAGAGCACAAGAGCAAATTCAAAGGGCCAGGGCATCATTAGGAAATATGCCTGAGCAGGCCAATAGGCTCATCCATTTTTTGAACACCAATACTAAGGAACAGTTAGCAGCTTTAGATATCACTGACAGGATAGGCACCATTTTGAAAATAAAGAAGGTGCTAACCATGAGAAATTTTATACAGACTTTGGAAAGGAAGTGTCAAGAGATGCAGATGGATATTGATGCCTTCACAGAGAAATTCACAAACTTGTGGCAGAGAGGTTTACCCAGCTTACTAACAAGCAATCAAAAGTTGTTATCACATCAATAGTATGCTCACAGGGTAAACATGTATGTAACAAATCAAATCACTGCATCATCCAGCAGTTCATAGGACACAGGACTTCCTTCCGGACAGAGCTTGTATGACAAATTGGAAGGATTATTTTTTATAGAACATGAAATAAATCATCTTTTTGAAGCCAAGCCTAAATTTTACAGATATACTGAGGTTGATGAAATACTGGTAAAGATACAAAGACATCAGTTGCCCACAGAACACTGGTGGCAGAGTATGCTGGAAGTTTTTGTTAGACACACATGGGAGCAAGAACAATATGAATGATAAATCATGAGAGTACAATTTTTATTAACAAGAGATATACATTTATAGTGCATTATGTGACCGTTGGGTTTCACATCCCAAGGTCTCTTGGACTCCTTTTGTCCATTCGACTTCCACACTAACCCATTGAGGATTAGGTGTCCAACATTCCCCACCTTAATCCGAAGGGTTATGTATGAGTCCAAGAAGAGAGCTATAATACAAAATGTGCAAATATGCATGGCAGCACTAGGTTGAATGTGCTCTATGAAATGTTGGTATAAAGGGCAGTGGTTTAAGGATGACCACCAACACTGGAATGCTTAGTGCAATTCCTGGAACTCTTCCAAAACTGGCAAGAAGCTGAAGTCTTCTGCTAGAGGAACTGCTCCTATTGATTTGAAGAGGGAAACCTTCAACCATAAAAGGAAGGTCTCACCCCGCATAAAAGGGAAAAATTCAACCTAAAAAGGGAAGTCTCAACCTATGATGGTTTAAGGATGACCAACAACTCTAGAATGCTTAATGCAATTCCTGGAACTCTTCCAAAACTGGCAAGAGGTTGGAGTCTTCTGCTATAGGAAGTATTCTCAATTTTGTTCCTGGAATTCTTCTGAAACTGGAAAGAAGCTTAAGTATTCTGCTAGAGGAAGTGTCCCAGATTGCCAACTGAAGGCATGTTAATGGGAATCTTTGTCTCTAGCTACAACTCTGAAACTGGTGTGGCAGGTTGTGGCTCAGGCTCGCTTGATGTGGCTTTGAAGCTTGTAGATGACCATCATTTCCCCCCCTGTCAGATACAAGGTGAAATGATGGAGAAAACTCAGCTGCAAGACTTTTCAATACTCTGGAACAAGTTCTGACATGTGTTTGAAATATCTTCTTAGTTGTTGATGCCCATTGCCAAGAAGCGATCCATCCAAGATGAATCTTTGTTCTTGCAGGACGTTTGTTTTCGAAGCATCTGTGTGAAGGATGGCTAGTTTTATGACAATGCTTACATGGATGAAGATCAAAACAGTGATCTTTCAGATGGCCAACTCGATCATAGTGTTGGAATTTCACAATATGTTGTTTTTGTTGTGGTGGAAGAGTAGAATCTGGAATAGTTGGAGGTGAATTGTCATGAGGAGCAGGTGAACTGTCATGAATAAATCCAGCACTCTGAAACTGAATGGGCTTTGAGTAGTCTGGGATATGAAAGGACAAGTCCTTGTCATATCCAAGACCGGTTCTGTGCTTGTTGTGAACAAGCTATTCCCAAGGTCTGATGATGGGCTTGGGAAGTGCAGACTGAGTTTTTGCATCTGCATGAACTGATGCTTTATGGGATACTAAATCTAAATGAACAGTAACATTATTGACTTGCTTCTGATGGGTTGCAGTCTCAATGTTCTAAACAAAAACATGTCCAGAATGATGATTCCTCTGTTTTAATTCTTCTCGCTGAAGCTGAGATTCAAGTTGTAAAAAGTCAATCTTTTCATATACATCTTGTAAACAATTATGAATATTGGTGAGAAAATCCTTACTGATTTTGACTGTATTACCCATAGTAGAGAGTATTAGATTGTCCACTAACTCTAATATTGCACCAATTGGAGCCATTTTTAACCTCAAAAAATAGTAAAACAATGAGGAAAAGATGGACACCAATTGCTCTTTTATATAAACTTATGGCAACAACTTCAAATCAATCAGCTTACATAAAGAATGGTGATATCTGGAAAACAGACTCCTCATTAAAAAATGAATTTTCTCCAATTCACCTGAGAATTTAACTTCCAATAAAGCTACAAGCAATTTAGGCCTCAAAAAGATATTTTCTTGTACCAGCCTTGAATCCAAGGGAACTTGTCCTAGCAACAACTTCAATCTAGTTCAATGACAATCTCTGATATGAACAACCTTTAAGAATATACACCAATTCGATCTACAAAGGATAGTATTGGCTTGAAACGATTTCCACTGAACTCCTAAATAATGCCAAATTGCTGCAACTTTAAAGAATATAAACAGTCCCCAATTCTTATGAACATTGAACTCTGTCATTCCCAAAAATCCCCTAGCATAATCACTTTCAAATAAAAAATGATGGCTATCAAAAGGTAATACCCTTGTGGATTATCTTCCTTTCGAATTATAGAAATGCAAGTATCAAAATTAATAAAATAATTATTTGAAGTACGTGGGAATAATTATTTGAGTCCAAGAGTTGGGTTGATATATTTAATGCCAGAAATTCATATACATCTAATATATGCAATTCTTATCATACAGTCCACACATTTCCACAAGAAAATAAGTTCTGGAAAGTACGCAACTTCTGGCATTTAATAACAGTAAATTAGAGAAGGAGCATAGGTTGATGGAACCTGGTTATTTAGCTCAGCTCTTCGATTCTTTCTTCACATAGACACAGACTTTGTACTCCAGCAATATGGCCTAGATTTGATCTTGGAATTGGCACACAGTCCCAGAAAATGAAGTTACAATAGCAATGTGAGCTTGCACAGGGGAGAGTCCGCCTTCTGGTGTCTCTTTAGTGCTCACTATCATCACAGAAGTAAAGAATGGCAGGAGAGGGCACGATTTTCTGTTGTTGTCCCTTCACATGCACCAGCAGCAAGAAGAATGGGCTCACGGACTCCACCAGAGAAAGACAAATGTTTACCTTCAGTACCCAATGTGGCCTTCAGCTGAGAAAACCATCTAGCAATCCATAATGACCACCAGGGATACCGTGCCATAATACATTGTGTCCAAACACCATATACTGTGTGTGCATACCATTGTTGCTTCACCATCCGAGAGTCAATGCCATATTATAATAAAAACCAATGTATGCACATATGTAACTTCAAATCATTCAACGTTCAACAATGGAACCACATGTATATAATTTATGCAACGCTGCATCATATGCACATAATAATCCAATCTCAGGGCCTTGTTATTGTAGATGTCGACCGAAAGTGATTTCTCGACCTCAGATTTCCAGACTCGGCTAAGTAATTTGGATATTGCTGCCTTCTTACACTTGGTCAAATAGCAAGACACATGGCAGATATCAAGAAAGGAGCTCAAGCGAGGATCAGGAAACATTAAAGATGAATCAAGAGCAGGTGAACAAATCAGGATAGCAACGCAGGAAGACAAATCAAGGACATAACTACCAGCCGAATTCCTGGGTAAAAAGTCTAAAATATCTAGTCAATTAAAGAAGCGAGCACAGCCACAATAACTCCTGCCTTTATTTCTGCATTTATTTCTCTGACAGAGTAGATAAACTGAGTTATTGTTTCATATCTTATCCACAAGATATTTTATAAATCTCTTTGTTATAAATAGCTACCCAAGGAATGTATTCGAGGTTGGTGATTCTCCTATTGAACTGCGTTGTAACTCAAATATTTATTAATACAAAGGGTGTTGAAATGCATTGTTGTTGGACCTTCTGAATGTGGATGTGATGATTCTGGACTCGGATACAAAATTCTTGTGTCTTTCTTTGGCTCAATAAGTTATTCTAACTGTGTTTTTGTGTTTTATGTGTTTTCAAATCTCATATATGTTTCATAATCTTAGCAACAGGGAAAAAGAATAGCCCAGAACTTGTTTAAATACACTCTGTGTTCAATTCCAGTTGTTATTTATGTTTTCTTCACAATTAGCATTAATAGAAATTCTTAAATGCTTATTTTTCTACTAATTACTTCATTCTGAACATTGTCAAGGAATTCTTCACTGCTCCTTGAAAATATTCAGGCACCTTCCCTTTGCCACCATGATAAAGGATTCTTGGCTGTCCTTTATCCCCTAGCCTACATTCCATCAATCACTAGCTTTCAATATTGTTCCAAACTGATTATCTTGCTCTGTAGTATTGCCCATCATCACAGAAACACACTCAACAGTCCATCTTCATAGACTCCATTGCCCAATGGAATTAACTCTATTAGACCTGCATCCTACCTCTGCTTGAAATCACCATAAACTCATTTAAAACAAACCTCTGCACATCATAACTAGCATAAAACTTCAAATAAACAAAGTTAAATCATATAGAGAGAGCCCTCTCTGGATGTAGTTTGGCTAGAAATTACATCTAAAATATTGGTTAGTGGTTACCTCGGTCGTATTCTCTTTTATCACAAGTTTTGGGGAACCACCTGAGTGATAAAAACCACAAAAGTTTGAAATCTAACATTAATTATTATTTTTGTAGGAATAAATAGAATGAGATTTGTTCTCTCTAAAAATCAAAGATTAAAATGGAAAGGGGACCTTCAATTTCTTAAAATGCGTGGTAATAACAACCTCGTCCCTTTTTGGCTAGCATGCAACATAGACTTCACAATAAAAATAATGAAAAACATTTTTAAACTTAAGCGCCCACATTCTTGGAGAAATCAGAAAAACTCGTGCTTCTTTTGGTAGACTTGGCCATATTTCTTTAGCAACACACTTAAAATTGGCGAACAACATAGAAATACATCTGTGGAGAATAAATGATGCAAATGCAGCACTCAAGGCCCAAAAAGAAGGTGAAATTGCTCAAGATATGTAATCGAAGAAGCTTTCTAGATTAAGAAGCAATTATCCTAGGATCAAGCAAAGTTATAATCATAACAATGTATCCCTAAGTGTATTATCCAATGATGAAAATCGTTGTAGTCACAACGTTAACTCTTCGCTCAATAATAACTCCGATCTTGGCATTTCCAATAGTTATCAATGGAAGGAGTCGGCCGATGATTATTAATGATGAAAATAAGAATATCTGCAACAATTTGTTTGACAACATCGAATCCTTGTTTTCGAGTTCATAGATAGAACGATTGATTTGAATGGTGAGAAGAACATTAGGAATAATGACAAGGTGATTTAGATTGAGGCGTAAGGAATAAGTTGTGATTACATTGAGGCATTAAGATCTGTAATGCTATCTCATCTTCTTTGACTGATAATAATGAGACTAACGCACTTCCCAAGAATATCTTGATTAATAAGAATAATCCCAAGGTTAATCCGCGTCCCAAGATTGGCTTGGCTTGCGCAACAACATAGGAAAGCCTGATAAAGTGGATAAAGGAGGATGCATCAATATCATCTATAACAAAAGCATGGAAAACAACACCGAGAACTTGATTAACATAAGTAGTGACATCTTTGGCGACCTAAAAGAAAAAAGAAACATCGATAACTATGACATTGAAGGTATTGTCGAAGGCAGCAACGTCAAGAACATGGAGGATGAAGGCAACAACACTGGAATTAATATATACATCATATAAAACTTGAATATCGAAGACAAATGTGTTAAGAGGATTAAGATCATACATAAAAGAGAAGGCAGTAGTGTTCTATTTGAACTTAATAATAACATGCTGGTCATAATAAACCAAGGTTCTGGAATATTTCTTGAGAACACCAAAAAGAGAGACCATGAGAACAATGAGATCAAATTAAATAAAAGAAGAATTATCAAGAGTAAGGAGTTTTATTTGAGGACTGGCCTCGAATCAAGAGTTGAACCTAGGAAAAATGTGGTTAATCTATCATCACAAGAGTTGAGCCCAGAGATAATAAATGTTATCAACATAGGCTTAGGGTTTAGGTTTTTCTATTGCACCAAAGAATATTTTTATAGAAAGCATCATTTGTAACATAAAGGAAGGGATTCAAGGCCTCTCTTTGGAGGAAAAAGAAGTATTGAGACAAGATTGTGCTCTTATAATGAAGAAAGCTAAACCTTCAAAGAGAAGTTTAAATATAAATAAACAACTTGCTCTTAAAGCCTTTCACCATAATGACAAAATTGTGGTTCTAAAGGGTGACGAAGGAGGAGCCATTGTTGTTTTGGACACGGAGGATTATATTTCTAAGATGAATGACCATCTCAATTGTGGTAGCTATAGGAAACATAACACCAAGCCCATACCCAAGGTCATATAAAAATTCAAGAAGGCAATTAAAGAGTCCAAGCTTGATGAAATATTAAAGATAGATTAACTCCTTCATGTCAGGTTTTCCCTTTAATTTCTGGGTTGCCAAAGATTCACAAAGAAGGTGCTCCTCTCAGTCCAATAGTCTATACCATTCGATCCCCCACCTATGAATTAGCAAAGTATGTTGCCAATATTCTTAGCTCTCTTGTTGGAAATAATGAGTCTTTTATTAAAGATTTCAATAATTTTGTTAATCTTATAAAAAAAATGAAAAGGTAGATGAAGATGACATTATTGTATGTTTTGATGTGATGTCCTTATTTACCAAAATTCCTTTAGATGAAGTCTTTCATGTAATTAAAGAGGTTATTGATCAAGAAATAACAAAGATTGCTAATGTATGTTTGGGTTCTACAATTTTTAATTTCCAAGGTAGTTATTATGAGCAAATATGTGGTGTCCCTATGGGATCTCTTCTCTCACCAATTGTTGCCAACTTATACATGGATTACTTTGAGAAGAAATTCCTTGAATTCAACCCTTTAAAGCCAGCTTGGTGGAAGAGTTTAGTTTATGACAACAACTTAAAATGGGCTTAGTGTAAGGCAAACCTTGATGAGTTTTTCAATCACTTTAATTTCATCTCTTCTGAAATTAGGTTTACCATGGAACTAGAGGAGAACAAAAGCATACCATTTCTTGATGTTCTTATTACTAGGAAAGAGGATGGTAGGACATCAAGTTTACAGGAAGAAAAATCACACAGAAAGTTATGTCCATGCTATATCATATAATCATCCTTCTCAATAGTTTGGAGGCCTTAATACTCTTGTCGTTAGGGCCTTAGAATATGTGACTTTGAGCACCTAGATGAAGAGAAAAAGAAATTAACTTTTGTATTTAAAAGTATAAGTTATAAGTAAAAAGGCATTAAGAAGGCTATAAGAAGAGTTGAAGGAAAGGTTAAATGCCAAAGGCCTCAAGGGTTGTGTTGTAAAATATTCCTCCCTCACATTCAAGGAGTTATTGATAAGATTGCTAAGATCTTGGGCAAGAAACATTTCACACAAACTTAGTTCTTGGAATCTTACAAAATTATGTTAATCCATTCTTTGGAGTAACATGCTTTTAACTTCAAAACTTGAGACTTTCACATAAATTTAATTTTGTACTTACAAAATTACAAAGGGAATTATTACATGGCATTATTTTAAGGTGTTGTCTAATTATTATATGTTGTGGAGTTTTTGGTTTGAAGTTTGGCAAAACATATTTTGGTCAATTTTTTTATTTATTTATTTATTTAAAACCATTGGGATATTGGATTGTGGAGACCTTTTACTTCCAACAAATTTATTCAGTGTAAATTAAATCTGAAAATATGTTAGAAAAACCTCCAAAACCTATAACAAATAAACTACAATGTTTTTAACCAAGAATGAGTAAATTTTATTTTAAGTCTTTGCTCAGACAGAACAAATACCTCGAAAATATTACAATAAGAGCATAATATTGTAGGCTCGCAGAGCTAGAGATTTCCAGTGACATGCTTACGAAATTGCAGATGGAGTCTAATTTCAAACTATCCCTATCACTACATAAGCCGCAAGACCTTCCAAGCACAAGGAAAAGGAAAAATTTATAAGGCAACATGCTTTAATTTAATTTGGTGTCCTTATCAATGGCTAGTTTGTTAAGATCCAGGCCCTATTTATTGCAGATGGCGTCATCTTTTTCACTAAGTTTGGTATTCATATGATTAATTTGGTCTTTGAGCTCCAATCTGGGAAGCTTTAAATGTTTTAACTAGCAACAGATCTTTCAACAAACTGTGCATTTCGGCTTGATTTTTCATCATATTTCCCAACCCAGGATAACAAAAAGCTATACAACACTCCCTCCCCCCTGGCCAACAATTAAACTAAAACTTATTTTCATAAATACTTCCACCAAAATTTGAAGAAGAATGCATATATACACACAGATATATATTATATATATTTATATTAATTATATATATATATATATTATAAATATATATTTATATTAATATACACGATAACCATTACAACCTCAATTCTTGGAACCTTACAAAATTCTACAGATGATTCAGAATTCCACAACAATGCATAGACCTCTGGTGAATGCAACAATCAATACAAAATGTCAGCAAAGCATCCGACAAAAAGATTAAAAAAACCAGAAACAACCGATAAATTTGATAGTAATTTTGATCAAATTAGTACTCAAATAAAACAATGATCAAATGGACGTGAGATTGGGTCGATTGTCAACAAAGCTGTATTAAAAAATGGATAACCACTTTTCTACAATTCATAAGATAATTTAGACTACAACTTTCGAGACTTTATTCAATGGATTTCAATGTTAATTATGAAAAATCACATCATCTAGGAGAAGTATGTGCTGACAATAATACAGCTCAGAATACTGAACTCAATTATGGAGCCACATATTTTTCTCTCCTGCATTTTGATTTCACCATCTATAAACTCCAGAATCTATGTTTTTTATGTTTATCTATGTATATATATTTCGAGTCCTGTTAACACTCAGGTTGTTCCCTTTGACTCCCAAGGGAATATGGCCGAGGTAACCACAAACCAATCTTTGGACTGCAGGTCCTAGCCTACCAATAGTCAGAGAGGGCTCTCTCTTCAGGATTTAACTTTGTTTAAGGGGTGATTTTAGGCTAGATATGATGCACATGAGTTTTGATTTGGTTTAGTGGGATGGTTGATCTTAATCAAACAGAGATGTCATGCAAAGTGTAAGAAGTTCAAACCATTGGGCATGGAGTCATGACTATGAACTGAAGGGTGTTTTTCTTCTGTAGAAGAAGGGAATATGGAGCAGGATAGCTACAGATGGCACAATGATTTTATGCTGGAACAAGAGTGAAATGGAGGTAAGGGAATGAGAGGAAATTAAGGATCTCTCATCCAGCCAAAGAGGGAAAGTGGATGAATGATATCCAGGAGCAATGAATAATTCCCAGACATCATTCATATGTGAAGGGAATAGCTTAAACATGCACAATTAAGAATGCATATTCATCACTGATCTAGAGGAAAACATGGAAAGTTACAAGAATTGAGCACAGAGGGCATGAAAACCAATTCTGGTCTATTCTTTTTTCCTGCAACTTAGATTATGATATATATTTGGTACATCTATGTATAAAATGATAAACGAAGGGAGGAAAACTTATTGAACCATGAGCAAGCACGAGAATTCCATAGCAATTTCTTCAGCCATTAAAAGCACAACCAGCCAGTTTAGATGTAAGCATTCCAGCAATCTCTGATTACAGAAGTTCTTAATATTTATAGAGCAGCTCTCAAAATGAGAGATCAACCAAACAACCCACCAACCCTTATTACATTGTTCAGGGCTGTATTTATAGGCAAAATATCTACAACAAAGATCTGCTAGAAGATCTTTTTTTAGGAAATAAATGCAGTTAACCTAACTTGTCTTATAAGTAATGAAAATATCTATCTAATGCTATGCTGGGGGCAGTTGTTTAAAAAATGAGGCTATTTGTCGTCCTCTGGCAGCTCTGCTTGTCCAATCTGCAATTATTGTGCCCTCCACTTCTTATCTACACCTCTTAGTCGGTTCTGCTGCTCTTAGGCGACTGTGATTCCTATTAAATCTGTTATGATTCGGTTTTAATGGCCTCTGACTCTGTTCTGGTATTCATTGACTTTGTTTGGATGGTATTTAATGCTTTCTCGGCTCTGATATGGTCGATCTGATACTCTTTGTCACTTCACTGATACTCTTTGATTGAATTTGGGCCTCTTCTTTTCTCTGATATGGTAAAAACTATTAAATCGCCCCTTTTCTGCCCTTTTGAGGCAAAAATAATAGCTAAGAAAAAAGATTCCCCATTTTGGCCTATTTCCCGTAGCGATGTGCGATTAGCACTAAGCGCTAATCACGCATCGAAAACTGCCTCAGAATTTGATTTCGGGCCTCTGAAGCGTCGATTTCGCACTTGCGCGCTTTCCTTTTGGAGGATGATGTCAGTGGTACGACAGGTGACGTCAGCGGTACGGCAGGTGACGTTAGTAGTGGGACCCAGTACGGATGGTGATGTGGCAGGGTGACATGGCAGGGTGACGCAGCAGGGTGCAACACAATGGCAGGTGAGGTGGCAGCATCTTCATGCTGTGGTATCTGTCAGGGGTGGCCCGATGCAATGAAAAGCTGACAATTGTCCCGGTGTATGATGGTGAAACCGTCGACCATCGGGCACTATTGTGCTGTCATGAAAGGGCACTCGATATGCATGAGGGCCGTCGGATCTGGGAGAGACGATCCGATGGTGGATGGGAGGGCAAGAAGAGCGGGTTTTAAATAAAAAGTGTGCACGATAAACGTTGATTATTCGCGGTGGTGGGTGGGTTTTATACTTTAGGTTTCATGGGTTAAATGCACGCTCGGGGTCATGGTTATTCATTGATCAAATATCAATGAAACCCATATGTTATGCATGCGGGGTGTGGTATGGTTATTTATTTTAACCAGAGGTTTAAATAAATACCAAGGGAAATGGACGTGGGAAGGCTAATACTAAGGCCCCAAATAGACCTAGTATTTCCCGGACTTTTATTTATTTGGCTATAGTTCCCATAGGGTGGGATATTTAACATTTTGGGGTTTTTATATAGTTTTCACATAGTAGGGGATAGGGGAATGACTTGGGGAGCTAAAAATAATAAAGTTAGGAGTTAGTATGACTTGGTGGAGTGGAAATGTAAGGGAAATGATGGATTGTGTAAAGATTATTTTTACACAAGAAATGTGGCTTCTTTTCACTAAGCCAACTCAGATGTCAACTTGGTTTTTTAACCAGGGTGGAGTGAAAACTGGATTGGTTGGGAAAATCCCAAAGTTCTCAAGGGGATGCTAGTGAGTGATTTTGGAAATAAGAAGAAGGGGGAGTTAGAGATGCCTTGCCTGATCTGATCAACATGAGAAAGTGCCATAAAACTGTGATTTGAATGAATACAACACTTGAAAATAGAAATGTATCACATAGCTTGATTTCTGCAACCACAAAAACTACTTACCTGGCCTGCTTTACCTAGCATTTTTGTTTCTTTGGTTTGGGTGCATTTGAACTAGCAAACCCAACTTTTCAACCTTTTCTCTTTTATTCACTGTCCTCCTACCTACATCTACACTTATTCCATCCAGGGGCTCAGATTAGACTATTGAGCACCCTTGCTTCTCTACCTATCTAAGAATCTGCCCAGATTAAGCTATTTGGACAGACAATGATTCTCTCTATTCTACAACAGGAAATTGAAACCTAGGGAGACCAAGATTAAGCTGTGTGGACCTCCCTTTAACGTATAATTCTTCAAAAATGGAATAACTCCTCAAAATTGGAATACAGTAGAGGCACTTAGGCTGGCAAACTCTCATGGACACTTCTTTGGCCTGAGTATCAAATATGGAACATTGCAGCCTGCAGAGCATGACATATTTAGCATGTAAAAATGTCAATCATGAAAGACGAATACCTGCTATGAGCAGGAGGCTAACAGTGGCTCCACTTGGGGATGGCCTTTCCTTGTGAAAGGCCAAGAACAGTAGGTCATAGTGCCTTGACCTTCACTTGTTGCTGTATTCTGAAAACTTTCCTTTGCTGGTTGCTTTATTTATGAACATGACAGCAGACCTTGAAGAGCTTATGGCCTTCACTTTGGGCTTCAACTGAAGCAGGCTTGCTATCCAAACAGAAAATTGAAATCCTACCTACCTCCTCTAACCAGCACTTACTTTGTTGTTAGGAGAAATGAAATAACTAGTGCAGCCATTTAAGCATTATAAACATGAACGAGCTTTGCTGCTTGTGCTTGCTGGCAAAAAAAACTGAGATCTTGAAATCTGATATGGCTTTGCTAATCTTTGAGAAGACCAGGAAACTGCTGACCTTGTTTGCTGAAACAAGAAACTGTGCAAAAGGGTCCTGCAGCATATATACATTATTTCCAGACTGAACTAAATAACTGTACAAACATTTAGGATCACTATCATGCCTTGGAATAGAGATATCATCAATATTTTGATATTGGGGCACACGTTCTATTAGTGGAGAGGAACACCTCTTTGCTTCATCATACCCCCTATCAACACATGAACCATATAAAACCTGAACTGATATTTGCAATTTGTTAGAAGCAGGCTCATCTGGCCCTTGACTGATCTGTGCAGGCTGCTTCTCTTTTTCTTCAAAAACCTCAGATGGCTAAACACCAAGAGACAGAGATCCACTTTGGTCACTTGGTCATAAACTACCGCTCTCGATTCTTCCTCAATCTAATATTCAATGGCTCCTTGGTGTTGCAAAACTAGAGGCAATGTATTTTGAACACTGGTTTGGGCTTCCTCCAGATCATCAATATCAATACTTGCTGATATTTGCTTGTTAACTGTAAGATAGTTCTCCTTAATAAATTGAAAAGAATCCACATAGACAGTTAAAGTTCCTTCACTGAAATCAAAATCTTATGCGCTTTCCTCCTTTACTTCATAGTTGAGATAAGCATGTTGCTCATTGATTTTGGGCTGCTGACCTTGAATTTTGCTTTCTACCAAACTAGGTTCTGCCTCCTCTGCAAGGCTGATTTGGTCACTAGGCTCATCATCATCATCATACTCATCGTACTTTGGCAAGAAATTGAAAGAAGAGAAGATGTTATGTTCATATATTATATCAGGAGATTGCTCCATCATGTATGGCTTTACGAATACGTCATCTGTTTTGTGGTAGGTTTGTTTATGAATGTCATTACTTTCCTCTTGCAAAACATATGTGTTCAGGTGCTCTAAACATTCCACTTTCATTGTGATCATTTCCTCTGACCTTTGTAACCAACCATGAAGTTTTTCTTCTTGCTTTGCTTTGCGGTTTTCCTCCCTGATTTTCAGATTTGCTTCTATGTCCACTGCCATGTCCTGCATTTGTTTCATAGTGGGGGGGCTCCTTTCTCTTAAACAAAACTCTATTTCTGGGTCAAAAGATTTTGGATAATGCACTAGAGCTAAATTAGGGGGAGGTCTAATATTCAAAGGCAGATAATGATAAACTTGATTGAATCAGTCATGAAATTGCTGAACAGATTCACTTGGACTTCTTTTTAACTGGTTATATTCTTCAATAAGCAAGAGGAAATTAAGTTTGATCATCCATATATCAAGGAAGAGCTTGGAAAACTGCTGAAGATTAGAGATGCTAGCCTCAAGCAATGCTTTAAACCAAGTCCTAACTTTGCTTTGCAAAGAAAGGGCAAACAGCCTGATACTAACATCCTCATCCTCCACTTCAAATATATTAAGATAGTCTTCAAAGGCTTGGATATGCTTTTGAGTAGTGATACCATTCTCTCCATCAAATCTTGGGAGATAATCAGGATGATTTTTGGGCAGAGGATTAAGCACGGGAGGCAACACAAGAGGCTTATACCTGTCAGGAACTTTACAAGGCACGGGAGTATGTACAGGGATTTTCTGAATGGGGTCAACATGAACAAGGATAGCATGATTGGCTTTGACATTTGTTCCCTCCTTAGCTATATGATGATTCTCAGCAGCTTTTAAAGGTTGTTGTTGTAATGTGCAAGGAGGCCTTTCAACAATATTTTCAAAAGGAAAGTCATGAAAATCTAATTTAAAATCGTTTTTAAAATACAATATACATAGCAAAATTTTATGGAAGAGAAAGAGCATGACCTGTTGGATAGTAATCCAGGTCAAAAGCTTGATCTGCACATATATTTCTCTGCGGTTCATTTCTCCAGTGGAGTCAGCAGGTGGATAAATAAATCAACTTAGAAGGGCCTGATCTCTGTCCACCACACAGATCAGGACTTAATATGCAATAAGAAGCAAAGTATTTTTTGATTTTTTGAGATTTTTGTCATTTTTTGAGATTTTTGTTATTTTTTATGATTTTTCAAAATAAGTTTAGGAATTATTGGAAACACAAACTAATAAAAAATGGGCATTTACAGTAATGAACAGATGATGTCCCCAGTGGAGTCGCCATTATGTTAACACTCAGGTTGTTCCCTTTGACTCCCAAGGGAATACGGCCGAGGTAACCACAAACCAATCTTTGGACTGCAGGTCCTAGCCTACCAACAGTCAGAGAGGGCTCTCTCTTCAGGATTTAACTTTATTTAAGGGATGATTTTAGGCTAGATATGATGCACATGGGTTTTGATTTGGTTTAGTGGGATGGTTGATCTTAATCAAATAGAGATGTCACGCAAAGTGTAAGAAGTTCAAACCATTGGGCATGGAGTCATGACTGTGAACTGAAGGGTGTTTTTCTTTGGTAGAAGAAGGGAATATGGAGCAGGATAGCTATAGATGGCACAATGATTTTATGTTGGAACAAGAGTGAAATGGAGGTTAGGGAATGAGAGGCAATTAAGGATCTCTCATCCAGCCAAAGAGGGAAAGTGGATGAATGATATCCAGGAGCAATGAAGAATTCCCAGACATCATTCATATGTGAAGGGAATAGCTTAAACATGGGCAATTAAGAATGCATATTCATCACTGATCTAGAGGAAAGCATGGAAAATTACAAGAATTGAGCACAGAGGGCATGAAAACCAATTCTAGTCTATTCTTTTTTCCTGCAACTTAGATTATGATATATATTTGGTACAACTATGTATAAACTAATAAACGAAGGGAGGAAAACTTATTGAACCATGAGCAAACATGAGAATTCCATACCATATTCTTCAGCCATTAAAAGCACAACCAACCAGTTCAGATGTAAGCATTCCAGCAATCTTTGATTACAGAAGTTCTTAATATTTACAGAGCAGCTCTCAAAATGAGAGATCAACCAAACAACCCACCAACCCTTATTACATTGTTCAGGGTTGTATTTATAGGCAAAATATCTACAACAAAGATCTATTAGAAGATCTTTTTTAGAAAATAAATGTAGTTAACCTAACTTGTCTTATAAGTAATGAAAATATCTATCTAATGCTGCGCTGGGGGCAGCTGTTTCAAAAATGAGGCTATTTGTCATCCTCTGGCAGCTCTGCATGTCCAATCTACAATTACTGTGCCCTCCACTTCTTATCTGCACCTCTTAGTCAATTCTACTGCTCTTAGGCGACTGTGATTCCTATTAAATCTGTTATAATTCAGTTTTAATGGCCTCTGAGTCTGTTATGATATTCATTGACTTTGTCTGGATGGTATTTAATGCTTTCCCATCTCTGATATGGTCAATCTGATACTCTCTGCCGCTTCACTGATACTATTTGATTGAATTTGGGCCTCTTCTTTTCTTTGATATGGTAAAAACTGTTAAATCGCCCCTTTTCTGCCCTTTTGAGGCAAAAATAATCGCTCAGAAAAAAAGATTCCCCATTTTGGCCTATTTCCCATAGCGATGTGCGATTAGTGATAAGCGTTAATCATGCATCGAAAACTGCCTCAGAATTTGATTCTGGGCCTCTGAAGCGTCGATTTCGCACTTGCACGCTTTCCTTTTGGCAGATGATGTCAGTGGTATGGTGGGTGATGTCAGTGGTACGAAGGGTGATGTCAGCATGACATCAGCAGTGGGACACAGTACGGATGATGACGTCAGTAGGGTGATGTGGCAGGGTGACGTGGCAGGGGTATGCGGCAGGGTGACGCTGCAGGGTGCAGCACAGTGGCAGGTGAAGTGGTGGCATCGTCATGCTGTGAAGTGGAAACAGGGGAGGGCAATAAGTGGTTTGCGTCAGATTGCTTTTGGTATGGGAGTGGTATCTGTCAAGGGTGGCCCGATGCAATGAAAAGCCGACAACTGTCCCAGTGTATGATGGTGAAACCGTCGACCATCGGGCACTATTGTGCTGTCATGAAAGGGCGCCCGATATGCATGAGGGCCATCGGATCTGGGAGAGACTATCCGAAGGTGGATGGAAGGGCAAGATGAGCGGGTTTTAAATAAAACACACGCACGACAAACGTTGATTATTCGCGGCGGTGGGTGGGTTTTAGACTTTAGGTTTCACGGGTTAAATGCGCGCTCGGGGTCATGGTTATTCATTGATCAAATATCAATGAAACCCATATGTTATGCATGCGGGGTGTGGTATGGTTATTTATTTTAACCAGAGTGTCACGTGGAATGAGTCAAGGTTGTAGACAAGATCGACCTTCCTAGTATCTAAAGATATCTAGTGACAAGCAAGCCAATCAAAAACTATCTTTCTCTAAATATGCAATTAAAAACAAAGGCAAACAAGTGTTTTAGGCCTACCTTGGGTCCAATGGAAGTTTGTGGAAGCCTCGCTCCCTCGCTCCAAATGAGCTTCCTTGAAGCGTAAGTTTGTGAACACAAACAAGCAAACAAATTAAATAGCACCTGAAAAGCCAATATCATAAAGCATATTCATCATAATGATCAAGGAGATTATGAAACAAACCACATAAGATGATTTGTTGAGAAAAATGAATCTGATTGTATTAATTCAAATGAAAGAAGAACTTTACAACCTGTGCCTTGGTGTTGTACAAGCTCCTCCCAAGGTCCGACAAGAAGTCTCCTCTACTTTGACAAGTTTCACTCACTTCCCAATGAAACCAAAAGGTATTTGATCTCTCCTCTCAAGTTTAACTAGGAAGTCCCAATTCCATCAGCATTTACCCTCACAATGTTCAGCTTCTAACCTGTCCAGAAACTGACCCAATGCCTTAATTTATAGTGCAATGGAGGGAAGTTACTAGGTCCTCCTTCAAAGGGATAAAGCCCTCGTTCAAAGGGATAGCTCCTCTTATCAAGGGATTAGCTCCTTCTCTTTTGGGATGCATGAACCACCTTGGAGCGAACAATCCACGTCAAAATCCTTCTAGAAACATCTAGAATAAACCCAAAAGTGAGTTTTTTAGGATAAACTTGCGCCTTTTTGAATTTTAGAGGGGTACGCACCCACCCCTTTACAGACAAAGCGTGCAAATATGCAGGTAATATGAACAAAGGGTGCGGGCCCGCAAGTAAAAGTAGGAGAAAGTGCGGAACCAGAGTAATATTGATTTTCAATGTCTTTCTCTCATTGTAAAGCTTGACATGAAGAGCTAAGGTCTGAGACTTGCTTAGGAGGCCAGTATAAGTGATGATAGACCCATACTGACTGCAAATAGTCATGGTGATGATATTTTTGTGTAACAGATTGCCCCCTAAAGTTCGAAGTCTATAGTAGATGAGGTCATTTAAGAAAAGTGAAGTACTTTATCATTTCGAGGATCATCTTGTGGAGAGCTCGGTTGGAACCTGTAAAAATATTCAAATGCAAAATATATATATGAGATCATATCATCACTGGGGTAGGCATTCCCATACTCAGATCAAAACTAACTAGAAAACTAACTACTGCTCTGATATAGGAACGATCTTGTAATACATAACAAGTATAAACACATGTAGACACAGTATGGACGCAGCCATCTGTTTATGAATAGTCTACAACATAATGAATACAAAATTCCTCACAGCCTGGATGGTGGAAACTAGATCCAGGGTCTTCATTTCTACTTCTCAAAATAGTACGATTCTATCCATGCGAATGAATGTGTTGAAGTCGAACATGGTAGGAACCACTTGATTACCAGTCGATGATGTAAATTGTTAACAAGTGTGAGAGAAACCACCAAAAATGACAATGGCTCTCAAAGTACTCAGTATAATCCATGAGATGTGATTAGATGTGTTGATGTCGAACATGTCACGGAATCCTTCGATCGAAGGTCAATGATGCAACCTATCGTCGAAGGTGAGAAACCTACCATTAAGGCATGCATATCCCAAGGTACTGGCGATTTCTAGATCACCTTTCTAGATAAAGAGATGAAGTCAATATAAAGCGATCCGTCGTAGGCAAGCCCACAACACGAAATCATAGATCAAGTTGAAAGAAATTTAGTTGCAAGGACTGACTCAGGGATGGCCAAGATGGATGACAGATATTTTGCAGATGAATGGCTTATTTGCACTGACCTCTTGAACACATAACGACACAACAGATGGTTTGGTGACGATTGACCGAAAGTTAATACCCAAAAACCGGCTGAAGACTTTCAATGTGGTTTGATGAAATGTTAGGCAAAGGATTTCCCAACCCAGGTGAATAAAAGTGTCGTGTTCAAGAGTGGTTACAAAGTATGACAAACAAGCTCATTTTCTCTCTTTTCCCCCACCATTTCTGGCAAGTACCTCTTGATTTTTTTACAAGCTTGAGGAGGATAACATATGCTTGATTATAAGCTCATCCTTCGGATGAGTCCAACTTAGTTTAAATTCAGACCCTAAGAAGGAGTGGTCCGTTCCTGTTTTTAATTGAACAGGTCCTTTACTGTCGAAATTTAACGAGTCCAGTATAGGAGAAACTCGACGTTTTTCATTTTTAGAGAGTCTGGAAAAATTTAAGAAGAATCCAGGGTTGACCTTTTTCGTAAATTTGTGTCTCCCAAGCCCGAAAAAGTATAAAATAATACTTGAGAGAACCGCTTGATATTTTATGACCAAGGAGTACTTTTCGTAATTAGTGCCTCTGATCCGAAAAAGTAAAAAAGAAATCAACGACACGTCGTTTTATGACCAATATCGAATTTGAAATGACAAAAACCCGGAAATCTTTTCGTGTTTTTACGGTCAGAAAAGGGTTGTAAGAGGACTGTCTTTTTAGTTCTGTTTTAACGAGCTTAAAAAGAAAAACTCGGCAATCTTTTCATGTTTTAGGAGTTAGAAAAGAGCTTAAAGGTGACTCTAATGTTTTTTCATTGAAAATGACAGATTTCACCTGAAAAATCCGTTATCCTGAACAAAAACTCAAACATTACTCATACCTGTTTAAAAATGGGTAAAAATGTCGCAAAAAACACCTTTTTAAAGTGAAACATAAACAAATTTAGAATTTATTTACCCAAAAACTTATAAAAAGGACTTTTTACCATTCATTTTTACCATTCGAGATTTGGGTGAGAAAAAAGGGCTTTTGACCAGAAACTTTTCGTGAAGATTGTGGAAAATCCGTCCGTCGGAATCGAACGTCATCTCCCCCAGGTAATCCACATCATCTTACTCTTCATTTTTGTCTGTTTGAAATTGGTTTTTAGGGTTTAATTTTTTTTTTAGGAGCTTTTTATGTTTCAAAATCCGTGCGCGGGGGTCCGCAGGTTTACCACAGGGGACCTATGTACCCCGACTTTTTTGCAATGGGCAAAAAGTCAGGGATACGTACTTGCCATGAAGGCAAGGTGCAGACCCCACGCACTGTCCCTAACAAGGGGGTACGTACCCCGCGCAATGGTTTTTAAAACCTAACTAACTCAAAAATTACCTAATGAAATCAATTTTATGCATTCTAATTCACCTTTTTTACTGGAATGTAGGATAAACATCATGCTTGATTGGCGAGAACGGGAGCACGAGGATGTGGACCTCGCCGCGATGAATCATCAACCTTCGATCAATGCATTGAAGGCATGTGGCTTATACAAATTCTGGGCCATACCTAGCATGAGGGCCTAGGTGGACTTTTTGCAGTGGCTGGTTGATAGATGGAGTATGCAGGAAATGTGCTTCTTTATTGGTGGGCACCAGCTCGAAATCAAGCCAGCTGATATATACTTTTTGACTGGTTTGCCCAGGAGGGTTGAACATTTGACTCTATTTGGGCCCAGGGCAGGTGGCCAGTCTGTCGAGAGCCTCCGACTAGAGTTCTGCAATGTCCAGAACTGGGACAAAGGGATAGATATCAAAACCATATCCCGTCCTGAACTCATGGTTGTTGGGTTCACAGTTACCAGACTCTGTGGTAGTGTAGCGCTACACATTGCCACCGGATCCCGGATGCAGATGGCAGTTGATTGCTTTCGAGGCACCATTTTCAACTGGTGTGATGTTGTGCTGGCCAATGTAAAGGGCCAACTGACCAGGGCCAAAAACAGACAACTAAAGACTTTTGGGTATGGTGCTATAGTTGTGAGTTTTGGTTTGGAGAGGGTTCCTATGTTGATCCCGCAACACCTCACTGTTGGAGCTGGGCTTCCTCGAGAGCCCAAACTGATGCGATGGGTTGCAGTTATGGCCCGTCATCCTGATGAGGAGACCGAGGTCATTCGGTTCAAACCTGAGTATTTCCAATGGTTGGTGATGAGCCCCAAAATTGGTAACAATTTGGGCTCATTTGGCCTAATTTTCATTGTTCAGCCCTTGTTCAAATCCGTCATTTTCTATAGTTTATGCATTATTTTTAGTATGTTTGTGTCTTTGGTACGAATAAGGGAAGTTACTTTTCCTAGGTGGTTAACACGTGTCTATTTCAGGTTTTTGACATATATTGGAGCAAAGTCAAAGCAATCATGAGCTATAAGGCAGCCAAGCTTGAAGTGAGGACTTGAAGGAGGGGTGCCTATGACATTCAATGACCCTTCCTCAGGATTTTCACCTCCAACTCTGAGCTCCAAAGACCACCAAACCAATCTAGAAGGCAACCAATCAGCATTTAGAAAGGGACTGTTTAACTCACAATTTGACAGCCGATTTCCATAGATTGAGGAGGCCAGCTAGGTCCCTCGTTATCTATAAATGTTGATGCCTCAGCCTTCATAAAAAGACTTTTGAAACTATTGTGTACTTTGCACCTCAATGTTGCGGCTTTATTTTGTTCCTTTGTAGCCATTTTTGGCATGATTGTTATGATTCTTTTTGGATAATGAGAAGCAGTTTGGTTTCCTATCAAATCTGAGTTTTTCATAGGAGCCAAAGCTCTCAGGGTTGGGCCCAACCTAAGAGCCTAGGACCTCCTTTCTGTATTATTGCTTTTCCTTTATGTATCACTGTTTTTTTCTTTATGCATTTGAACACATTGCTGATAAGTAGATTTCGTTATGTTGCTGGAATAGATCACTGTTTATGAATGAATTTGGTTTAGATGTTTTGGTAGGATAATAACAGCAAGATCTCAAAGGAAAAGAGACAACCACACTCCTGGTTTCACCTCGGCCTTATTAGATTTGGGGATGGAATTGAGGAAACAGTGCTACCTCACAAAAACACTAGTTTGCTTGTTTATGCAATCTTTTAGTGTGCTTGTTTTATTTGCAGAGATTAGTCATGGGTTTGGACATCTGAAATGTTTCTTTACATAGATGGTGTACAAGGTTTCTTCCCAAATAAAGTCGCTGCTCATTTGTGTTGATTGATGAATAGAATAGACCAGTTTAGGATTTGATCAATTGCAGGTCTTTGTTGATTTGATCAAGGCCCACCGTGCAGGGCATCTTCTTCCTTCATCCATCCTCCCAAAGCATCATCTAAGCCTCCTATTCTGTCTTGTAGCTAAGCTGCCCTTTTTCCCATCTATCCTTTGTGTCTACGAAACCTTACCTCTTTGCTCATAATTGCCTTAGCCGTCTTCAAGCCAAGTCAGCCTTCTATGCCTCTTCACCGATCCACCCACTAGTCCTTAGGCCATTTTTAGACCCCTATCCTACCTATAGATCCATCCATGCACCTCCCCTCACTCATCCACCTCCCAAAAACTGACTTCCAAACATCCTGTAGAAATTCTGAAGTTTCCTGTAGAAATCCTGAAGTTTCTTGTAGAAATCCTGAAGTTTCCTGTAGAACCCCTGCAGACTTCCTGTAGAAGCTCACAAGTGAGGTTTCCTGATAGCCAAACCTTGTGAGACTATAGGGAAGATTGTTAGGGACTCCTTAGACCCCCTCTGAGCCTCTCCAACCACTTCCAAGCATTCCTCTTCCTTGATCCACTCCTGCACAGTGAAGCACAGTTCAAGCATATGCATGTGAAAATCGACACTTAATCAAAAAAGTACAAAAAGATACTTTCTAGGAAAAAAGTAGTCTAAGACATATGCATTTTCCCTTTTTGAAGTCAATGGCATCTCATTCAGTAGTTTGCATTCTCACTTTTGCATCAGTAGAACTAGCTGGTAGAATTAGGGTTTGCTAGGGTTTTCATTTCTCTTTGGCTTTCAGTTTCTTTTCGCAAGTAGATTAGATCCCCTTTGAGTTAGCTTTCATCCATCATTTAAAAGCTTCTTCTGAGAACCTATAGAAGTTGGCTAGAGCCCCTAGCGGACTTGTGCCAGCTGACCAAGTGATAGCTGCGACAAGAGCTAGTACTTGTGCATACAGCACCATCGCTTCCAAGTTTGTTACGAACAACCGGGTTGATAAAAGTAAAGAAGGGAGTCCCAGGAGTTGCAGCATTATTGCTGCAATACTCGAGCCCACCATCTTTTTGGCGTCGTTGCTGGGGAAGCGTCAGAGTATTGGTGATTGTTGCTATTCTTCTATTTTCTACTACAAACTTCTGCTAAGTAGTTTATTTCATTTCCATTCTGCAATTTCATTTCCATAAAAGTAGAATAGACATTTCTTGCTTTCATAGATTAGCATTCCAAATTCCGCAATTTCAATTCTGCAAGCATAGATTAGAATTTCAATTCTGCTTTCATAGATTAGCATTTCAATTCTACAAGCGTAAATTAGCATTTCAATTCCGCATTTTCCTTTTAGTAAGATAGTTAGTTGCAGTTCAACCTATTTTAGTTTTGCAGGTACAAGAAAAAATACAAAAAGCAAGAAAAAGTCTTTCCATTTTGTGCCTCGTAGGAATAGAGATAAGACCGGAAAATTCTTACCCAACACCCCTGTTAGCGCTCAAATCTGCCTTAGGCTGAAATAAGGCAAGATTCAAGGCCACATCAAACCACGCTCAGCCTCGTAGCTAGCCCTACGAGGATAGGAGAGGGCTCTCTACGGGTCAAACTCGGCAAAAGGTAATCAAGAAGGCTCGAGATGACCGAATTGATGACTGATTTTAGGCTAGGTATTAAGTACAAAGATTTTAGGATTGATTTTTTATGATTTTGTTGAAATCAAGGGAAAGGCAATTTTGGGTGCGGGGATGAGGCACAGTTTTTGCAGAGGTCCACTTGGGGCAAGATAGGAAATTGTTTTGATGCCTTAAAGCGAGTGAGATGGATAGATCATACCGGTGAGAGGCTAAGGAGAGCAAGGGGTCTCAAGGATTCTCCTTAAATTGAAGAAAACATAGAATATTAAACAAATCTAGAGGCAGAGCACAACAATTTCATGGATTCTACCTTAACACTTCATTTGCTTAATAAGAGAAGATTCAATAGAGATAATGATGCACATACACAACTTACAAGTAATGAAATAAACACACCATCAAGACATAAAGCCACATGGATCCCAAGTAGTGCTGCAAAACCCTGGTCTTTCCTTTGCCAAAAATGCTGGTAAAATATGTACAATATAGTCACAAAACTATCCCAAGAGTCAAACCCTTGCTACTGACTGAAAATTTACATAATATAGACCAAGCCAACCCATTCCCTAACCTCTAGGGGTCAAGCTCCTCCTTCTAGGAGCAGTTTCAACAAATTCTAAACATGGAGCAAGAATCTAGATGACCAAACAACCTTCCTCTAAAAATAAGGAAACTGATTCATTACATTAGTTTTTTGCTAATTTGTGAATGAATCATCTAGAAGAAGGTAGATAAGTGCCATGTTACCTTACATACATCAAATTACATCATTTTGGGTGAAAACTTACATCAAAGAGTGAAACTGGTGGAAATTAGCAGAATCCCTGAGCTGAAGGTGAAAATCTGGGCCAAAAACTGTATGCGTAGCGCCCCTTTGAGCCTATGTTTGGAGCACTTCCTGACATCCCAATTGAGAAAATGATAGCTCGTTGGAAAGCCCTGGATGTATACTTTCCAACCCAAGTGGAATTTTCCAATTTGGAGCTTATTTTCCCCCTCAAAACGGAATTCTCCCAGAGGTACTTCCTGCAGTTGGAAAAGGTGGCAGCAAGGTGGTTTTCATGATGCTTTTGGACATTTTGACCACCCAGATCTCAATGAAATGCTTCGGCAATGGCTGAAAATGTGTATTTCTTCATGAAAAATCCAAAACTACAAGCCATTTGTCATTTGGACCTCCCAATCTTCAAGGTAGCGCGCTACGCGTAGAGCCCAAAAACCTGTTTCGCAAGCCAAAAATTTTGAAACGACAAAATTTTCTCCAAATTTGCCTAAATTTGGAGTGAAGACCCTCCATCATGTATCATGCTCAACTAATGAAGCCTCAGCCAAAACTCGAAGCGGATCAGGCCTTCTGTGTTGTTTTTGCGCTTTGCTCAAACGCCTCTTGAGGATCTTCATTCTCGCTTTGCAAACATGCATGCGAGCCCATTAGTGAGTCTTCATGTGGCGAAGCATGTCTTTGTCCCTGTTTTCCTTCGCCAACAACTTCTCCAAATGAGTTTTTACCCTATCGAGCCAAGTCTTTGGTCAGCTTCTACCTCCTGCTCATAAACTAAATCTATGTCTGACATGGCTTTGGTATCAAGATTTATGTGATATGTATAGTGATATAGGTGTGGTGGAGCCAAACTTCAATGCATACTCAAAACTCTTCTATGTTTACCAAAGCATCATACAAACTAAGCCATAATGATACTGCTCTGTTTTCAATGAATTGGCACAAACAGTCATTGCTTGACAAATGAACAAAATATAATGTGTGCCCTTTGAAATGTTGACTAGGGTTTACCAATGAGCATGGAGCTGGTTTTCATCAATAGAGGATGAGAAATCTTCACTAAACCACCCACATGTCTTTAAATACCCTAAGGAATGATTTTGGTATGTGCATAGGGTTTCACTTTTCTACACCCTACACATCAACTCCTCTCTTCAAACACACTATAAACAATATCAAATTGATTGAATTAGTCAAAGAACACCTACTTGCAGCTTTGGAGGTGATTAGACACGATCTGGGTGCATAAATTTGATGCTGGAATGAGTGTGTAGCACCCGAATCCAATGCGTAGCGCACACCTGTATGCATAGCGCCTTTGTTATTTTACACTGGCCAGTGAGGCCCAATGCGTAGCACACTGCCCAGTGCGTAGCACACAATTTCAATGCGTAGCGCACACCTAGCTACATAGTGCATTTTGCAGGAGGATTTTGGAGGCCTTCCCGATGTCAAAATTGGGCGTAGGATAGCTCGTTGGAAAGGTATTTAAGTCTACTTTCCAACCCAACTAGAATTTGTCAATTTGGAGCTCATTTTCCTTGTCAAAAATCAAATCTCCCAAGACTAGTCAAAATGGGCCAAATGAGGCTGCCTCAAGGCAGAATGCTGTTGCAGTCAACTTGTGAATGCCTTCCTAAACTCCAAATTGAGCTCATGATAGCTCATTGGAAAGCTATGTGTGTCTAGGTATCCTTTGATGCATCAAGAAAGTCATTTGGCCAACCATTCTAGGAGAAATCTGGATTTTCCCAAGGTCACTTCAGAGGTGCATTCAATTCTCCTGAGGCAACGATATTTTTGACATTTCGCTAAAACCATGATACCTGTGTAAAACGTGAGGGAGGTTTTTCATATTTGGCGTGTTTTTGACAAAAACCTCTCTCATTGTTCCAAAATGTATCTTTGATTGCTCTGAAACACCTTTTGAGTGAAACTTATCCCGATGTGTGAAACAAGGGATTTTGTCGAAATGATGCGAAATGAATGGGATAAGGGGCTTCTAAATTCTTGGGGAAATTTTTGGAAGTAGGGAGGGATGATAGGAATTAGGGGAAAGTGGAATCTCAGAGATTGAGTGAGGGGAAGGGGTCCAAAAGAGCAAAACACAGGCCCAACCTAGAAAATTGCCAGGTTGTAGCAAGAAACTAGGGTTTATGCAAACATGAGGAATTTGGGGGATCTCAGTGATGGGAAGTGTTTGATAAGGTATATGAAGGATAGGGGAAGGTGTATGAACATATGGATATAAGTTTTGCTAATGATTTTACCATTAAAGGGAAATTGCCTTCAAAACCCTAGGAGAGGGAAATCAACCTTGCTTATGCACAACTGAAGCAAGAACAAGCTGTAAAATGACCCAATGGAACTTGACATGATGATGAAAACCCTCTGAATGATGATAGACTCAGCTGAATATTGACATAGACTGACATTTGGGCAACTTTGAAAGGAGTGAAATCAAACCCTAGACCTAATGCCTAGTGACCAAATTTTGCTTGAAGACTCACTGAAATGACAAAATTTGACCTTGACACTCTGAGACCACTTTGTAAGAGCATATTTGATCACTGAAGGAAGGCTGGAAAGACTGACACTAACAAGGCCTTCCCATAGAGGTCTATTTATACCTCTCCCAATTAATTTTTTAGTTGGGAAACAATTGGGAAACAGTTGGGCCACGGGCAATAGGAGATAATCAACAGGTAAAACCCGTGAACTCCACCCAAAATTAAGGAAATTTAATTTTTTAAGTGTTTTAATACATATACACAGGTTGGGTATTGACTAACCCACGTGTACATGCTTTTAGCTCAGGGAAAAGTAGCGTACATGGAATAAAACTTGTTTTTTTATGTATTTGGACCAAGTCTGTAAGGAGGGGTTGCCCTAGGCCATAAACAAAGCATCATATATACCAAGAGTGGTAAATGGTGCTATAACAGATGCCCCTAATATAAGAGGTCAAAAGGGGTACATGATGGCTGAAATGTATTAAGTGTATGGAAAGAATCATGCCGAGACTGAGAAGGACTTCAGCAGAATTCAGCCTGCAAAGCCATCAAAAGAGATCAGAAAGAAACTACTGTCTGAGGTAGGCATACACATGCTCGGAGAAAGTAAAGCATGTCCGCATATCAAGTACAAGCGGATCCAATATGTATACTAGTATAAAGGAACTAAAAATACATAATGGATCATCTGATCATGATCGAAAAAGTACATGTCTGAATATCACATATAAGAAGATGATCAATGATGCTGAAGGATGAAGCTGATCACTGATGTCAAAAACTGATCCCAATAGTACCAAATGAACATGATGGAATAAAATGATACTATAACGCAACTCGGATGCTAGCATTTGAGATGTCACTGTGAAGAACTGTAACATATAAGGTGGATGGTGTCAACTAGTAGCAACAGGAGCAACTAAAAAGTGAACCAAAACATGTTGATGCAACTCAAGGTCTTCACTGACTGCCGTGGTACATTTCTACAAAATGGGAATGAATTATTTAAGGTCAACCATGTGAGAAATCATTTGATTACCGGTCATTGATGTATACTGTTAACAAATGTAAGACTACTCATCCATAATGACAATGAGAGTCAAGGTACCTAGTACAATCTAACAAGTGCGAATGAATGAGTTGAAGTCGAACACTTGAAAGAATCTATCAATCAGGAGACAGTGATGGTTTCCCACTATTGATAGTGAAGGAATCTGCCACTGATGACTGCAAACCCCAAGGTACTTCCAAATGGACTCTAGATCTTTTCCCCTGAGAAAATGAGCTATAGTTGATAGGAAAAGATCCACTAGAAGGAAGGCATTAAGACATCCTTCATCAATCTAGTGCGAGTGTAACTCGTAGGCCAATAATGTGGAAGGAATCAAACGAAAATGATATATTAACCCAACCGAAGCATGTTTCCATCATACACAAGATGTAGCTAGCACATGATAGAAACCCTCCGAACCAACCAATAATGAAAGCTAACACAAAAGTGAGGGATTCACCAATATGGTCAAATGGAAACCAAGGCACTGCATGAATCCCAATGTGTGATAATGAAAGCTGATGTCGAACACAAGGGAAACCACTCAATCAAAGACCCATGATACTGATTGATGTTGAGCACAAGGTAACCTATCAATAATGAAAATAGGGCCAGGGTACGGCTCTAGATCTGCCCTTAGAGCAATTTTTCGTAGTCGATAAGGACAAGACCCGTTAGCAAGAATTCAATGGAGACCTTCTCAAACCGGCATGAGCAAAGGACCAATATAATTGATCTGATGACAAACGTGACATTGAAAACCAGGGATGGTCAACTAAAAAATAGGTCAAGAGACACCGCAAAGAGGCCGACTAAGGTTTATTTCCCTTAAACAAAAGCATGACTTAATGGTGACTATATGGCAGCATATGATAACTCCGTATAAGTTTGTCATGCAAGAGGCATAAGAAAACTCTCCATATGATTGGAAGAGGTAACCAATCGGAGGAGTATTGACTCAATAACAAGGTTAAGGCACTCCTAAGTCAAACTAAATCCCACCTCGATGGAGGAGAGACTTTATTTTGAGTGCTTTGTTCAAGCGCGACACAACCTACTCTAGCTGCCAACAAAATATGGAAATGTCGTCTTATTCCCACTCTTTTTGGAATATATAATTTTTTTGTCTTTTTCTTTAAGCTGGAAAAAGAATAAAAGAATGCTATAGTATAGTGGAAAGAACAAGTGTCAAAGAAACAGAAGATCTAGTTCCTGGGAGGGGAACATTCCTATGTTCAATGTAGGGAGACGAAACTGGTCAAGGACACTCAAAGGGATGGTCTTTCCACAAGTAAAAGGATGTGTCAAGTTGTAGAAGCTAAGTGATTACATGGTTGACTTTGCAAAAGACATGGTCAAATAAGTGGCTTAAACATGAGTGCAAGTGAAGTCGGCTCAAGGCCAAAAGGTGCAAATAGTCAAAATGCATTGCAGCAGTACAAATCAACACAAAGGAGCCTCTAGGGTATAAGGCTAGAAATTAGCGTGAAAGAAAGCAAAATGTGTCTTCAATGCATCATTCATGGCAAGACTAAAGAGGACTCCCGAGCCTACTCAGTATAGCAGCATGGGAAACCAATGTCAGCGAGGATCTAACTAAGATTCCCATGTAAAGGATGGATCTACCATCGCATCATGATTTTAAAAAAATTGGCGGGTGGAAATGGTTTACTAACCACGATACGATGGGGTCGACCCTACAACCAATGTATCGTTGAATGGAGGCTAGTATGCAAGATGCAGTGGAAAATGGTTTTCCCTAACCTAAATTCCAGTGAGAGAATGATACCTGCCATGATGGGTTAGCAGTCATGGGACCAAAACAACATCTTGAAGAAGTCTCCAAAATATCCTATAAAAACAACAATCAATTTTTGAAAAAATATTTTGCAATTTCAAAGTTATATAATGACTTTTGGACTCACATTTTTTTCATTTCTGTTTGGAGCAAAGAGATGTGGAGAAAAACTAAGCAAGCTTTCCTCTGAATAATTGGACCATTTGAATCACCCCAAAGTCTCTAGGTAATTCTCAAATCCTACTTGTAATGCTTTATGATAGTTTTTAAAAGTTTTTTCAAAGTTTTGACCATGGGAAACAATGCCCAAAAATTCAACTCTACTTAGATGAGAGAGAAGCAGAGAGTACCAACCTCAGTCTTTCACTTGGCTCCTTGCTTGTTTCTTCTCCCCTATGACAGATCTTTGTCACTACTTCCTCACTTATCCTACTTCAAAGAAGACCTGTAGAGTCAAAGCAGCATAATACCATCAAAGCATAGAGATCTACAATAATAAACAATATAGGATCAGATATATATTGACCATACAAATGCATATATCAATTCAAAATTCAAATACATACAAGAATATGAAGGAAAACTCAAATAGCTTTATTGATAGAAGTAGTAGAAGAGAGGATTACAACCCATTGGTCTAACCCAGTGCCATCCTCCCAGCATGAAAGCCCTCTTCACCTCATGAAAATCTTAGATCACCGACAAGCTTTAGTGTTTTCTTGCACAAAGGCAGTCTGTTGATCACAGCTTGATCCATTCCCCTCATAGGTTGTTCACTCGGACTTGGTCCAGCTGCAGGGTAAGCAGCTTCCCCAAGAAAATTGCACATTTCTAGAGGGAAACCACCCTTCCCTCTAGAAATTTTTCAATCTTGTGTGGCAGCCTGATGGGTTCTAGAATTGCGCAATCTTGCCAGTCAACACTCTCAGCAGGAGTTGTGCAATTTTCCCTAGTAGGGCTGCTCAGCCCAGAATTTGTGCAAATCTGGGCAGAAATCAGGTGCTTTGCCCAGAAATTGCACAAACCTCATGGGAAGGCAGCCCAAGTCCTAGCCAGAAATGTACATTTTGCAAGGAGTTGAGCAGCTTCATGCATGAGCAATCTGGTTGACCAAGTCCACCCAGGACCAAGGAAACTTGACTTGCATACATGGATGACTTGATTTTTCTTGGAATAGCAAAAGGAGGCAAGAAAAAGGCATCCCTTGATTCAAGGAGTTATTTTTAGCAACTGAAGGTTACATGCAAATTTGTTTTATAAACTTCCCTCCAAGTGTCATTTTTTCCTAGATTTGTGGCATGCGTGTCATCAGACCAAACATATTTATTTGATGCAACATAGCTCATTCTTTCACATCGATCTTGGAGCTTTGACATCCCACGACACATCTAAGACTCTTTAACACATCTAGCTCAGCTATTCATGGGTATGTTGCCTCAACTTGTCTTTTTCAGCATTTCTGTCACTTTTTGTGTATTCACTTGTGGGAGTGTTGTTTGCTTGATTTCTTTGAATTCTTGCGGGAGAATTTCTTCACCCACATGCATGTTGGTCTATTTACTAAATCTTTCACTCATGTTTTACACACACTGTCAATCACTTCTGCTATCACTTAGTGTCGCCATGCATTCATTGTCTTTCAGTTGCCCTTCAGTGAGACGGGCCAACCTTGGCCTAGACTTTGCCTTCACTAAGACTGAATTGCACAATCTGGGGAAGGAAGTCTCTGCCTTCCTGTCTAGAAATGTGAATTTCTACCTAGTACCTCCCTCTAGGATTCTTTTGAACATTTCTAAGGGGCATTGATTGTTGGTCCAGAAAATTGTGCAATACAGTCCATGAGCCTGTAGTCACTCCAAGCTAGAATTATGCATTGTGCAATCCCAATAGCCAACAACCAGTCTGGATTGCACATTACATAGATCCAACAATCAGTCCTGCCTCCCAAATAGCCCACACTACCTTTTACACAATTCTGGTAGCCAGTCACCTGGCCTCCTAGAAGAAATTGCGGAATCTTACCCATTAGTTTCCCAGGTATGTGTTGTGTCATTCCCTGAATTTTCTTTGTTTTTTCTGACAGGTTTCTTTCCATGAATGTTGCTCGACTCCAAATATTTTAGGTGTTCATTTATCTCAATGGCTTCCAAGGGAACAAGATCACAAGACACTAATGGAAATGTAGCTGGAGCAGCAGTTGAGGAAGTGTCCTCTAGTCTGCTGATCTGAAATGGATACTAAATTAAGAAGAAAATGTATTACAAACTCATGTTCAGGAATGCCTATATTATTTAGTGCAATCAAAAATATTGCGAATATACATAAATTTAACACTTGGAAGACATAATAATTCAACACATCAACACAAAAAATAATCAAGGAGTTCACCAGACTTCCTAGCTACATCTCCTGGTTCAGCTTTTAGTGTTGACCTCTATATTATGTCTTCAAGAACAAATTTTATAGGTGTGAGTTGAATCAGAGCCATAACAAAACAAACAGTGATATGACACACAGATTTCACTCGAAAACCTCGAGTCTTAAGAGTACATAGACTCTCCCTCTTAGAGCCTCTAATAAACTGTTCATAGCTATCTGTTTTCTCTGACTCTCTGTCTATGACCTGCTCAGCTCTCTATGTTCATTATCGTCTTTAACACCCTTTCATTACCCTTGTGGAAACTGTAATGGTTTACCAACGAAGGGACTAGCGAGTGCGGGTGGACCCGACTATCAGCCTTCCTCTGACATGAATCCCAAAACAGATGGATTGGATGGCTATCATGCCTCGTCCGCCAACACCATTTGACATTCCACACCATTTGATCTACCTTCATCTGACAATTCGCATCCAACTCGATCATCAAACAGCTCACTCAATCTCCATCATCTGATCTGTGATCACTAATCCAACGGTTGATAGCCATTTCGGGTGGCCCACTTGCACGAAGATTACCCACCCAAAAAAGTGGTTTTCTCTCTCCTGCGGTGTGCTACATGTTGGCTAGTGCATGGAATCAGGTGAAGCCCTTCCAATACCACTTACCGCATGAAGCTCACCCAAAATATCATTTACCATGGAACTCAAAAGGTTCATTTTTTTATTCATAAATTCATTGGGTCCACTGCCTAATGAGGTTTAGCAGTAAATAATGTTTAACCTCATTAATCACGTTTTCCGCTTTTAACCCTGTTCCACATCTTTGATGCCATGAGCCAATCTTCGACTGCCACCTTATCCACTGCACTGACATTACCAGAAACCTGTGACTCTACCTCAAGTTGCCACATGTCCTGCTGACGTAGCCATTGATTCTCTGGCTCGAAGTTTGACTTGGTTCTATTCTCGAATTTACATGTGATTCAATCTTGTCCGTTGATCTTGTAGATCCAACGACTCTAGGGTAGTAAGGCTTCTTCGCTCCTCACTGCATTTGGGTTTTCCACCATTATGTCATTGTTTCTCTGCCAGACTCTATTTGCGTTTTTTTAACATATTTGAAGACTTAGACTTAAAGGGTTTAACATCCATTTTAAATCACGCCTTCCCACTGAAAAGCTTTTGGACCACCAAAAGTTGGTTTTAGGCATCGATCAAGTGAGGATACAATTCCTTCACTTGTCCAATTTCTATCGATCTTGCTTTTCTTGTATTTGAACCTTTGAGCCCTACTCTCAGGTACTCAGTATCCCCTCAATGCAAAGTTCTTACCCTCCTATCTAGAACTGTGTCCTTCTATAACTCATTGAGATACTCAGGCAACAGATCCTCAATAGAAGACAACTGACTTTGCTCTTTAGGATCTTCAATCAATGAAGGTTCATACAATCTCAAGTTTTCAACATTAACAACTAAATAGATCTGCATATAAGGTGGCAAATCAAGGCACAAGCATTTTCACCAATTTTATCAAGTATCTTGAAAGGTCCATACCTTATTGGTTTTAGCTTCTTACCTTCACCCTACATTTTCTCTTTGCTGATATACAGCCAGACTTGATCACCAACTTGAAAACTATGTTCATCTCGATGCTTTTCATGTCTTACCTTGTACTTGGCTTGACTTCTTTCTAGTTGTTCCTATACTGCCTGGTGAATTTCCTAGATTTGTTCAATGAACTTGGTTTCTTTTTCCACATCACTGTGTCCATCAACTAGTATGTCTTTACCAAAGACAAAATCCAAGGGAGACTTTGGTATAACACCAAAACAAGTCTCAAAAGGAGATCTCTGAGTAGAAGAGTGCTTGGCACAGTTGTAATCATGCTGCACATAACACAAATGCTCATCCCAAAGCTTGGGATGCTTGCTGCAATAGCCTCTAAGCAACTGGATCACGATCCTGTTGACCACTTCTGTCTGACCATATGTTTGTGGATGAAATATTTTTCTTTTCTTCAATTTGGTGTCCATTAACTCCCATAAACTTGACCAAAACTTCCCAACAAATCGAGAATCTTGATCAGATACAATAGAAGTGGGTAACCCAAAATGAACCCATACATTCTAAAAGAACAACTTTGTTGTTTGTTCAGCTATAACCTGCTTGTTACATGGTATTAAGATACACATTTTATTGAACCTATCCACAAAAACATACAAATAATCATGACCTTTCCTAGACTTTGGCAATCCCCCAACAAAATCCAGGAAACACTTTCCCAAGGATGAGAAGGAATTGGAAGTGGAGTGTACAAGCCTAATTTCCTGTTACTTGGTTTTCTTGTAGCACACATTGTACATCCTTTGATATATCTAGAAACTGTCTCATGCATTCTTGGCCAATAACAAAACCTTTACAATTGTGCAACTTCTTTACATAATAATCCAATTCTTCTACTTGCTTGCCATGAATTGAAGTTGCATATGCATATTTAAAATCTACATCTTGAGCATATTGTTCAATGTAACTTTCATGCATTACTGAGTTATGCTTAAGTATAGTAGATGCATTTATGATTGGTCTTGATAACATGTCTGTAACCTTATTGCGTATGCCCTTCTTATATCTGATGATAAGATGAAATTGTTGTATAAAACCCATCCATCTATAATGTCTTAATTGCTACAATCTAGTTTGTGAGTGCAAATATTGAAGTGGTTGATGATCTATATGTATGATTGTTTCTTTATCCATTATGTAATGTTTCCACTTTCTCACACTTTGTACTAATGCATAAAATTCTTTATCATATGTAGGATAGTTAACTACTACAGAAGTAAATGTCTCAGAATGATAACATATGGGTTTTCCGTGTTGCATCAACACTGCTCCCATGGCCTAGTCACCGGCATGTGTCTCAATCTCAAATGGATGTTGAAGATCTGGTAGTGCTAGTACGGGTGTTGTACTAATTTTTTCTTTTAAGGTTGTTAGTTTCAGTATTTGCAGCCTTCCTCCAGTGATCAAACATGCTCTTACACAAGTGATTTTAAGATGTCAAGGTCAAATTTTATCATTTCAGTGAGTCTTCAAGTAAAATTTGGTCACTAGGCATTAGGTCTGGGGTTTGATTTTACCCTTTTCAAAGTTGTCCAAATAAAATTCTATGTCACCATTCAACTGAGTCTACCATCATTCAAAGGGTTATCATCATCATGTCAAGCTCCATTGGGTCATTTCACACCTTGTTCATGTTTCAGTTGCGCCTATGGCAAGGTTCATTTCCCTCTCCTAGGGTTTTGAAGCTAATTCCTCTTGGATAGTCAAATCATCGGAAAACGTGTATCCTAATGTTCATACACCTTCCCCTATCCATAATATACCTTATCGAACACTTCCCATCACTGAGATCCCCCAAATTCCTCATTTTCACATAAACACTAGTTTCTTGCTGCGACCTAGCAATTTTCTATGGTTGGGCCTGTGTTTTTCCTTTTTGGACCCCTTCCCCTCACTCAATATCTGATATTCCACTTTCCCCTACTTCCTAACATCCCTCCATACTTCCCAAAATTTCCTCAAAAATTTAGAAGCTCCATATCCCTTTCATTTCGCTTCATTTCGGCAAATCCCTTGTCCCACACATCGGGATGTGTTTCACTCAAATGATGTTTTTGAGCAATGGAAGATGAATTTGGAAAAAATGAGAGAGGTTTTTGTCAAAAACAGACAAAGAAAGAAAAAAATCCTTCACTTTTTACATAGGTGTCATGGTTTTAAAGAAATGTAAAAAATACAATTGTCTCGGGAGAATTGATGCACCTCTGGAGCGACCTCAAGAAAATCATGTTTTATCCTTGCTCAGTTGGCCAAATGACTTGCTTGATAATCCAAAAGATAACTATACATGAAGAGATTTCCAATGAGATATCATGAGCTCAACTTTAAGTTAATGAAGACATTCAAAAGTTGACTGTAACAACACTCTGGCTTTAGGCAACCTCATTTGGCATAGTTCGACTAGTCTAGGGCGATTTGATTTTTGACAGAGAAAATGAACTCCAAATCGAAAAATTATAGTTGGATTAGATAGTAGACACAGAGAGATTTCAAATGAGCTATCCTGAGCTCAATTTGGGGTTGAGAAAGATATTCAAAAGTTTCCCGCAACAACACTCTGCCTTGAGGCAGCCTCATCTAGAACAGTTTGACCAGTCTTGGGAGATTTGAATTTTGGCAGGGTAAATAAACTCCAAATCAAAACATTCTTGTGGGGTTGGAAATTAGACCAGACAAGATTTCTAACAAGCTATTCTACGCTCAATTTAAACATTGATAAGGTCTCCAAAAGTCACCTGGAAAAGAGCACGATGCACAGGAGGAGGAGCGCGACAGTTTTATAAATATTTTCACTCCATATGGTCAGTTATACAAGTGGCAGAGGAAGGCAAAGGGTCACCCAAGCCATTTGTCATGTTTGTGACACTACACCTGTAGTTGATTCTTGGCTCTCCACCTTCATTTGGTGACCCTTGGTCGTTCTATCTCTTCATAGCACATTCTATATATTGTATGCAAACCATTTGCAAAGAAAGTTGGTGGGTTGGCCTGTAACTTCTGGGAGACTGTGGGAAAGAAACTTTGTTTCTGCATTGTATATTTCTAGACATAATTAATGAAAGGCAGCAGCTCTAATTCATGAGATTCATGTGGTTGTGAGTGTAGCAAATGTGCCTCTTATGTTTCATATGTATCTTGTTATGTTTCATAGTTCATTTCATATTCATTTTTGGTGAAATTTTTCGAGTGAGATCTGGTAGAATTCAATTCTATTGCTCTACCTGTGGGAAAATTTCATGTGCATTGTTTCATTCTTTTGTTGAAAAGGATTCATGTTGTCCATAACCTTTTCTCCTTCTTAATCAATCTCTCCATTTCTTTGTTATGTTCCATAGTTTCATTTTGTATCCATTTCTGGTGAAATTTTTCGAGTGAGATTAGGTAGAATTCAATTCTATTGCTCTACCTGTGGGAAAATTTCATGTACAGTGTTCATTCTTCTGTTGAAAAGGATTCATGTTTTCCATGCCCTTTTCACCTTCTTAATCAATCTCTCCATTCCGCCACATCTTAAAACTAAAATTGCTATGCTTTCCGCCTACCTTGCCTCACGAAATAATCTGTGCCTTTATGTTAAGTTCTCTGTTCACTGAGGTCCAATGGTCCCATAACATCCCAGAAACACAATCATTCATAAAAATCACTCCTTATTTTCATTTCCACTTAATAGCCTAAGATAAATGATGCAGGAGCATCAAGACCCTCTTCATTTGTAAATATGGAATAAAAAGGGAGGTGTGATAATTTTAAATATTTTGTTACTTTTAATAAAATAGGGAGTGTTTTTAGGCATAAAGCAGTGAATGTGGATCATTATGGGATAAGGAAATCTTTTCTATTTTAGAACAGGGAAAAAGATGGGAAAAAGCCTCAAGATGCTTTTTACCATATCTATGCATTGCATGTAGACTCTTAGAGCTTTTAATTGAGTGATTCTAGATCATGCTTAGTTTTATAAATTGGGAATCCTCAAAGACATTGAAGATTAGAGGGAGGGAGTGAGAGTGAGGATGAAGAATGAGAGGCCATGAGTAGGCCATGATTTCTCTTGTAAATATTTTATTTCTTAATTAATTAATTCAGTGATTTTGTGTGCATATGTATTGTCTGGAATCTCAGAAATTATATGGTTCGATTTATGGATTGGTGTATATTTTTCTATAATTGAGTTTTGTATTGTTGAGGCATGGTTGAATTACAGTTAAATGCAGATAACAATCTGACCAAGAGCTCCAAACAAAATATGGTGGCTATTGAATAAAACGCGTGGTAAATAGAAGGCGACTAAGGAATTAATTTGTGTTGTGTTGAATTGCAGAGATATCGTGTGAAAAACATTTTTATATGAAGTGGAGTTATAGTGTTAAATGTTGAGATGCATGTTTATAAGCACATTGGTGAAAGATTCTGGGTTTTGCAGGGTTGACCTTGCATCAGGTGGTATCAGAGCAGGAATAACTTTGTTTGAAGGTTCAAGTTTTTTTTAGTTAAGTTAATTGCATGTGATGAATGAATGTTATATTTTTGGAACTGATGAATATTGCAGCACAGAGATGCAGTGTAGTTGAGGAAGTGAAACAAGATCATGCAAGATATTAAAGGCATAGTGAAGAAATCAACGGGAAGAAGTAGATCACAGCTAGAGTGCAGTGGTAAAGAAGTCCAACAAAGGATTCTAAGTGAATGTGGCAGAACCTAAAGATTCAACAGAGGTTGAATAAAGTTGCAGATGAGAGAAGCCTACAGGAGTAGTAGAGGATGCTTGAAAGGTTCCAGTAGAGGACCAATGATTACCAAAAGACTAGATCCGGAGGGAAGGATTGGTGAGGTAAGTGGCAGCAAGAGAGTTTGCTGTGGTAGAGGCTTCATGCAACTCATAGGTGAGGAACTCATGGCGAAGGAAATGACTACTGAAAGTCGTAAAGGAGAGAGCAGAGGTTCAAAAAGAGGCCACAATAGAAAAGAGAAGAAATATGCCAAGGCAAATGGCATAAGACAACAGTTGACTCAGGAAGAGTATGAGAAAGAGAAAGTTGAGATAGCAGTTCATCTTGAGCTATTGATGGAGTTGTTGCAAGAAAATGTGAAAGACCAAAGACATGGTTTACTGCTAAGGAAGAGAGTGAAATGGCAGAGGCTACAACAGAAAAGAGATTTACAGATAAGCATGCAGTTAACAGAGGAGATGAGGAAGCTTGAGCAGATGATGGATGTACAGTTGAGACGGGAAAAACTCAGAGCAGCTGAGTTGGAAGAGGAGGTTTCCATTTGTGAAACAGAGGAGAAGATCATTGATGATTTCTTGAATTATTGGGTAAATCCAGATCAGCTGGATAATATAAAACCATGTATTTTTATAGCTAACAATTGTGATGTGATTACAGGTTTTACTGAGGAGGATGTGCCATCTTGTGAAACTGTTACAGCACAAGAGGAAGTTTTTATGGATGTAGAAGAAGGGAATCAGTCTGAAGCGCAGATAAGGGAAGTAATAGTTGATACTATTGAACATTCTGTGAAAACTAAGAGTTTATATGCAGGTAATGAGATGGTAACAACAGGAAGCTTGGCTTGTGAAAGTATTGAAGATTGCACATAAAGTTTCTCAAAGGAGATGACAGATTTATGGCATGAGTTAAATGTTCTAGAGAAGAGACTAGAAGTACAAAAGATAGGAATTCATAATATAAAGGCAAAGATGAATGAAGATAATGAGGTTTATTTTTATGAACCAGAATACAGATGCATTCTCGGAGAAGATGTTGCTGGGGATAGACTGAGTGATAATCTCAAGAATGATTGGGATTGGTACACTGAAATGCTGGCAGAGGGAAATAAGGCACTGAGGCCTTATGAATTTTATTCTAACAAGTGTTTTGTGAATGCAGGTATTGGTTCAGAACATTTGACTCAGTTGACGAGAGAAGAAGTTTTTTGTTCCAGAAGACAAGAGGGTATGGATGATCGGGTGGCAGTTAAAACAGAAACAAGCATAGAAGCAAGAAGTCAGCAAGTGACAGTACAGACTGAGCAAGCCATCTTAGCTCAACAGGAAGCAAGAAATCAGCAGCTTGAAGAATTATTGGACAAGGAAATTGAATTAATTAGAAGAATCATGTTAAAAGTGTCTCAGAGGAAGACATCAGCAAGAAAGAGAAGCAGCAAAAGTAGCAGCACAATGAAGACAGGGACATATTATGAAAGTGTAGCTAGTGGAGCTAGAAAACATAAGATATGGAGACCTGGAGAAAAGAAACAAGCAACAACAGAGGATGACTTGCAGAACAAAGTGTGGGATCCAGGAATACACAGATCCGAACACATGATCAGGGGATCATGATTAATTTTAAGGTTGGGTGTATGATGCAGGAGCATCAAGACCCTCTTCATTTGTAAATATGGAATAAAAAGGGAGGTGTGAAAATTTTAAATATTTTGTTATTTTTAATAAAATAGGGAGTGTTTTTAGGCATAAAGCAGTGAATGTGGATCATTATGGGATAAGGAAAGCTTTTCTATTTTAGAGCAAGGAAAAAGATGGGAAAAAGCCTCAAGATGCTTTTTACCATATGTATGCATTGCATGTAGACTCTTAGAGCTTTTAATTGAGTGATTCTAGATCATGCTTAGATTTATAAATTGGGAATCCTCAAAGACATTGAAGATTAGAGAGAGGGAGTGAGAGTGAGGATGAAGAATGAGAGGCCATGAATAGGTCATGATTTCTCTTGTAAATATTTTATTTCTTAATTAATTAATTCAATGATTTTGTGTGCATATGTATTGTCTGGAATCTCAGAAATTATATGGTTGGATTTATGGATTGGTGTATATTTTTCTACAATTGAGTTTTGTATTGTTGAGGCGTGGTTGAATTATAGTTAAATGCAGATAACAATCTATCCAAGAGCTCCAAACAAAATACGGTGGCTATTGAATAAAACGCGTGGTAAATAGAAGGCGACTAAGGAATTAATTTGTGTTGTGTTGAATTGCAGAGATATCGTGTGAAAAACATTTTTATATGAAGTGAAGTTATACCGTTAAATGCTGAGATGCATGTTTATAAGCACATTGGTGAAATATTCTGGGTTTTGCAAGGTTGACCTTGCATCAATAAATAGTTCATTTGAAAGTCATCTCTGTCCTTTTTCGTTCATCTATTCACTGAGTGTGACCCAGAGAGAGCCCTATCCTGTTCTGGTAAGGCTAGCTACCAGACTGAGTGGGGTTTGTGGTTACCTTGAATTTTTCCTTCCCTCAGCCTGAGGTAGATTTAGGTGCTAACATAGTGGCGACCATACTGGGGACGAAAATGGTTTGCTTGAAGATTGTCTTGCCCCAGGACATATCTCAAGTTCAGCTCTGATGGTTGATGGTGAACAACGATTAGACATAAGAAGATGGCTGAAATCATTCACTTGGCGACTCCTTTCACTGAAGAATCCAACAATCAGGTGCTTCAAGATGACTCCACTGCTTGGAGATCATCAACTTTGAGATATCTTAAAAGATACGCAAGAAGATATGCTCCCATGAGCCGAGGTCACATTCCAGGCTTTCCAAATAAAATTCCCAAGGTAGATTGGTCAAAGAATCTGCCTATGTTTAAAGATGATGGTAAGAAGGACGCTTCTTTACATCTTGTTCGATTTCACATGCATATTCACAAGTTGAAAGTTGATTTTCCTGAAGATTGCTTAATGAAAATATTCATGGCCACTCTAGGAGGTGAAGCCCAATATTGGTGTGAAAATTTGCCTGCTGCTTGTATTTACAGTCTAAAGGATTTTCATGACCTATTCATTGAAAGATATAAAGACTCTTATCCATCATTGAATCTAGTTCATGATTGTTGCAATCATGCTTATGGTTTTATTGAGAGCCTTGAAAAATATTATGGGGAGGATAATTTTATGGATCATTGGATCGTGGAAGACCTGTATGAAATTCCCTTTCAGTAGCATAAAGATGATCACGAAAATTTGCAGCATGACCAAGATTGTAGTACGGTGGATGATGAAGGAGTTTTGCCTCTTGTAGTCAACATGAATTACATGAAATAGATCAGCAAGTTGAATAATTCCATATGGGTGAAAGTGATGAAAGAAAAAGTGTCATTTCAGATTCGTCCATAGAAGAAGACAAAGTTTTGGGTCCAAATGTTCTCATGTCATTAGAACAAAGCCTTCATGAAGAGGTAATCCAATGAACTCATGGACAGCAAGATGAGAACTTTGTTCAAGTAAGTGAAAATCTTTCTTTGGATGAATGTATGGTAGATGATAAAAATGTTAGTGTTGGGTTTCAAGAATCATCCGAAGTTGCTTTTCTCATGATTGATGAATATTATGAATGTAATGAGAATATGGCTGTCATATCATGTCAAGATGATCAAAAATATATTCAGACTGTAGAAGACTAGAGCAATCAAAATTGCCATTCAGATTCTTCTTCATATGTCTCATGTCTTGAAATGTTTTTTGAAGAGGAAATCAACTCATCTACTTGTTCAGAATTGTTGGAAGACCATGGAACTACTCTTATGAAAAGAGGTTAGCATCGCAAGAAAAATACATCTTGTTTCTTCAACAGGAGGTAAATCTTCATGTTTTTTATGATCCAATGGAAAATCTGTTACAGTCAGCAGTGAAGGTCATTATTGCAGTATTCAGTGATGAAGGAGATCATGGCCTATTATGTTTTTCGATGCCCAGTTACTAGAATCAATTGTTGACTAGAAGATCTGATCGGAAGAATCTGTCAAGAAGCCATCTTCTTGATTGGTTACATTGGCAGTTTGATATAGTTTGATGATATATAGTCTTGTAAAAAATAAAGGTGGTCATGTACTACCACCAAGCTTTAAGTTTTAAGTTCAGTCAAGTTTCTTTAGTCATGTCAGTTTGCATTGAGTCATTTTGAGTCAAGTTTCATGTCAATAAATTGAGTCATGTCGGAATAATGGACGCCATAGCCCAACGGACAAAAGGCATTGTGGAGCTCTTCCAGAGATCTGTTGTTCTTGGCACCTCCAAGGAGCTACCATCCCCCATTGGAGCCAATTTTAGAGTCAGCCTTTGCAGCCTTCTTCCAGTGATCAAACATGCTCTTACACAAGTGATTTTAAGGTGTCAAGGTCAAATTTTATCATTTCAGTGAGTCTTCAAGTGAAATTTGGTCACTAGGCATTAGGTTTGGGGTTTGATTTTACCCTTGTCAAAGTTGTCCAAATGACATTCTATGTCACTATTCAGCTGAGTCTACCATCATTCAAAGGGTTATCATCATCATGTCAAGCTCCATTGGGTCATTTCACACCTTGTTCATGTTTCAGTTGCGCCTATAGCAATGTTCATTGCGCTCTCCTAGGGTTTTGAAGCTAATTTCTCTTGGATGGTCAAATCATTGGAAAACTTGTATCCTAATGTTCATACACCTTCCCCTATCCATAATATACCTTATCAAACACTTCGTATCATTGAGATCCCCCAAATTCCTCATTTTCACATAAACCCTAGTTTCTTGCTGCGACCTAGCAATTTTCTATGGTTGGGCCTGTGTTTTACCTTTTTGGACCCCTTCCCCTAACTCAATATCTGAGATTCTACTTTCCCCTACTTCCTAACATCCCTCCATACTTCCCAAAATTTCTTCAAGAATTTAGAAGCTCCCTATCCCCTTCATTTCGGAAAATCCCTTGTCCCACACATCATGATGTGTTTCACTCAAATGATGTTTTTGAGCAATGGAAGATGAATTTGGAAAAACTGAGAGAGGTTTTTGGCGACAATAGACCAATGAAGAAAAATCTCCTTCACTTTTTACACAGGTGTCATGGTTTTGAAGAAATGTCAAAAATACAATTGTCTCGGGAGAATTGATGCACCTCTAGAGCGACCTCGGGCAAATCAAGTTTTGTCCTTGCTCAGTTGGCCAAATGACTTGCTTGATAATCCAAATGATAACTAAACACGAATAGATTTCCAATGCGCTATCATGAGCTCAATTTGGAGTTAATGAAGGCATTCAAAAGTTGACTGTAACATCATTCTGCCTTTAGGCAACCTCATTTGGCACAATTGAACCATTTTTAGGCGATTTGATTTTTGATAGAGAAAATGAACTCAAAATTGAAAAATTCTAGTTGGATTGGAAAGTAGACACAACTAGAGTTCCAATGAGATATCTTGAGCTCAATTTTGTGTTGAGAAATACATTTAAAAGTTGCCTGCAATAGCACTATGCCTTGAGGCAGCCTCATCCGGCACAATTTGACCAGTCATGGGAAATTTGATTTTTGACAGGTCAAATGAACTCCAAATCAAACAATTCCAGTGGGGTGGGAAAGTAAACTAGACAGGATTTCCAACGAGCTATTCTATGCTCAATTTGGACATTGAGAAGGTCTCCAAAAGTCACCTGGAAAAGAGCGCAACGCACAGGAGGAGGAGCGTGATGGTTTTATAAATATTTTCACTCGATATGGTCAGTTATACAAGTGGAAAAGGAAGGCAAAGGGTCACCCAAGCCATTTTTGATGTTTGTGACACTACACCTATAGCTGATGCTTGGCTCTCCACCTTCATTTGGTGACCCTTGGTCGTTCTATCTCTTCATAGAACATTCTATATATTGTATGCAAACCATTTGCAAAGCAAGTTCGTGGGTTGGCTTGTAACTTCTCGGAGACTGTGGGAAAGAAACTTTGTTTCTGCATTGTATATTTCTACACAGAATTAATGAAAGGTAGTATCTCTGATTCATGAGATTCATGTGGTTGTAAGTGTAGCAAATGTGCCTCTTATGTTTCATATGTATCTTGTTATGTTTCATAGTTCATTTCATATTCATTTCTGGTGAAATTTTTTTAGTGAGATCAGGTAGAATTCAATTCTATTGCTCTACCTGTGGAAAAATTTCATGTGCATTGTTTCATTCTTCTATTGAAAAGGATTCATGTTGTCCATTCCCTTTTCACCTTCTTAATCAATCTCTCCATTTCATTTTTATGTTCCATAGTTTCATTTTGTATTCATTTCTAGTGAAATTTTTCGAGTGAGATTAGGTAGAATTCAATTCTATTGCTCTACCTGTAGGAAAATTTCATGTACAGTGTTCATTCTTCTGTTGACAAGGATTCATGTTGTCCATGCCCTTTTCACCTTCTTAATCAATCTCTCTGTTCCGCCACATCTTAAAACTAAAATTGCTATACTTTCCGCCGACCTTGCCTCACGAAATAATCTGTTCCTTTATGTTAAGTTCTCTGTTCACTGAGGTCCAGTGGTCCCATAACATCCCAGAAACACAGTCATTCATAAAAATCACTCCTTATTTTCATTTCCACTTACTAGCCTAAGATAAATAGTTCGTTTGAAAGTAATCTTAGTCCTTTTTGTTCATCTATTCACTGAGTGTGACCCAGAGAGAGGCCTCTCCTGTTCTGGTAGGGCTAGCTACCAGACTGAGCGTGGTTTGTGGTTACCCTGAATTTTGCCTTCCTTCAGCCTTAGGTGGATTTAGGTGCTAACATAGTGGCGACCATACTGGGGACGAAAATGGTTTGCTTGAAGATTGTCTTGCCCCAGGACATATCTCAAGTTCAGCTCTGATGGTTGATGGTGAACAACGATCAGACATAAGAAGATGGCTGAAATCATTCACTTGGCGACTCCTTTCACTGAAGAATCCAACAATCAGATGATTCAAGATGACTCCACTGCTTGGAGATCAGCAGCTTTGAGATATCTTAAAAGATACGCAAGAATATACGCTCCCATGAGCCGAGGTCACATTCCAGGCTTTCCAAATAAAATTCCGAAGGTAGATTGGTCAAAAAATCTGCCTATGTTTAAAGATGATGGTAAGAAGGACACTACTTTACATATTGTTCAATTTGACATGCATATTCGCAAGTTGAAAGTTGATTTTCCTGAAGATTGCTTAATGAAAATATTCATGGCCACTCTAGGAGGTGAAGCCCAATCTTGGTATGAAAATTTGCTTGCTGCTTGTATTTACAGTCTAAAGGATTTTCATGACCTGTTCATTAAAAGATATAAAGACTCTTATCCATCATTGGATCTAGTTCATGGTTGTTGCAAGCATGCTTATGGTTTTATTGAGAGCTTTGAAAAATATTACGGGGAGGATAATTTTATGGATCATTGGATCATGGAAGCCCTCTATGAAATTCCCTTTCAGCAGCATAAAGACGATCATGAAAATTTGCAGCATGACCAAGATTGTAGTACGGTGGAAGATGAAGGAGTTTTGCCTCTTGATAGTCAACATGAATTACATGAAATAGATCAGCAAGTTGAAGAATTCCATATGGGTGAAAGTGATGAAAGAAAAAGTGTCATTTCAGATTCGTCCATAAAAGAAGACAAAGTTTTGGGTCCAAATGTTCTCATGTCATCAGAACAAAGCCTTCATGAAGATGTAATCCAATCAGCTCATGGACAACAAGATGAGAAATTTGTTCAAGTAAGTGAAAAGCTTTCTTTGGATGAATGTATGGTAGATGATAAAAATGTTAGTGTTGGGTTTCAAGAATCATCCGAAGTTTCTTTTCTCATGATTGATGAATATTATGAATGTAATGAGAATATGGCTGTCATATCATATCAAGATGATCAAAAATATATTCAGACTGTAGAAGACCAGAGAAATCAAAATTTCCATTTAGATTCTTCTTCATATGTCTCATGTCTTGAAATGTTGTTTGAAGAGGAAATCAACTCATCTACTTGTTCAGAATTGTTGGAAGACCATGGAACTACTCTTACTTATGAAAAGAGGTCAGCATCACAAGAAAAAGACATCTTGTTTCTTTAGCAGGAGGTAAATCTTCATGTTTTTTATGATCTAATGGCAAATCTGTTACAGTCAGCAGTGAAGGTCATTATTGCAGTATTCAGTGATGAAGGAGATCATGGCCTATTATGTTTTTGGATGCCCAGTTACCAGCATCAATTGTTGACCAGAAGATCTGATCGGAAGAATCAGTCAAGAATCCATCTTCTTGATTGGTTACATTGATAGTTTGATATAGTTTGATGATATATAGTCTTGTAAAAAATAAAGGTGATCATGTACTACCACCAAGCTTTAAGTTTTAAGTTGTCAAGTTTCTTTAGTCATGTCAGTTTGCATTGAGCCAGTTTGAGTCAAGTTTCATGTCAATAAATTGAGTCATGTCGGAATAATGGACTCCATAGCCCAATGGACAAAAGGCACTTTCTAGCTCTTCCAGAGATCTATTGTTCTTGGCACCTCCAAGGGGCTACAATCCCCCATTGGAGCCAATGTTAGAGTCAATCTTTGCAGCCTTCTTCCAGTGATTAAACATGCTCTTACACAATTGATTTTAAGGTGCCAATAGGGGCCCAAGGCCTCAATTGACCAATGGAGGTGGTGCCCAGAACACTGCTTCGATGGCCACTCGTGGCCTTGCATTCCATTAGCCCTCCGCCAACCATGGGTCACAAGGCTATACGTGACCAATAGAGGGATATTGTGTTGATGTTGGCTATAAGTTTTTTTGGCTTTATATTTTTAATATTTTAATATAACATTTCAACAATTTCAGAAGTTTTGACTTAACGAATTTATATGCCCCTCCCCCCCTCCCCCCAAAACAATAAATTTGAAAACTGGTTTTTCCATTTCAAAGCCCTAAAACAATATGATTTTTCTTATTTTTCTCCTAAACATCCTAAAAATACGAGTTTTTTTGGTATTTTTCCCTATAAAAATCTAAAAAATGTGATGTTTTTATGTAGTTTTTCCCTTCAAATGTGATATTAAAAAAAAAATCTTCGAAAGAAAAGAAGAAAAAGAAAAAGAAAAAATACATTTTTAGCATAAAAACAATAAAACAACATATTTTCCCCAAATTTCTCTTTAAATGGTCAAAATAGAAGGAAAGCTAACCTTTTAAATGTGAAATACTCCCATTGAATATATTCACGATTACAATGTAGCTCCTTCGCAAAATTGATCCAAGATTTTTAACAAATTCTCCATAAGGTTTGATGTGATGTGAGGAATAGAAACAATGAAAGTTATTATATAGCGAAGATTGAGAGATTCCTTTAACATTTATTGAATATGATATTAAAATAAAATTAAGAAAAAATAATATATAGTTAATATTATAGGTTTAGATTAACTTTTGTTAAATGTTGGATAAAAAATAAAATATAAATTATAAAAATTAACTTAATTACCTAGTTAATGTTAAGTAAGTTAAGTAAAATATTTATTTAATTTTTTGAAGGAAAGCATTAAAGGAAAATGTGTGGAAAATTTGAATAGAATGTAGGGTCATTCTCTAAGTTATCATTCTCTAAGTTGTCCATTGTCACTGGAAGAGAGTGCATTTGTATCATTCAACATCTTCTATGAAAAGGTCATGGATTCTTATGAATATAACAAGAATTATTTCACTATGAATAGAGAGTCAAAATTTTCACTTAGTCCTAATCCTAAGGATTATGAGAGCACCACTAACGAAGGGGACAATGAAGAATTTTCTCCAAATAATAATTTTAGAGGCATAAATGAGGATAATGCATTTTCTTCAAGTCATGATTTCAAAGGCACTCACGGTGATGATAAAGTTTCTGCAAAAGAGGATTTCAAAAACATAGATGAGGATAGTGAAGGATTTACTCCAAGCAATGTTTCGAAAGACATAAATAATGATGATGAATTTTCTTCAAGCTAGGATTTCCAAAGCACAGATGAGGATGGAGAAGAATTCCCTCCAAGCAATGATATGAAAGACACAAATGATGATAATGAATTTCCTCCAAGTGAGGATTTTAAAAGCACATATGATGATGGTGATGGATTTCCTCCAAGTAATGATTCGAAATGAATAAATGATGATGATGAATTTCCTCCAAGCGTGGATTTCAAAAGAAGTGTTGTCGATGATGTATTTTATTCAAGTAAGGATTACAAAATCATAGTTGATGATGGTGAGTGACTTCCTTTGAGTGAGAATTTCAATAGAAGAAATGAGGATGGTGAAGAATTTCCTCTAATCAAAGTTTTCAAAAGCACCAATGATGATTATGGATTTCATCCAAGCGAGGATTTCAAAATCACAGATGAGGATAGTGAAGGATTTCCTCCAAACAAGGATTTCAAATGCATAAATGATGATGATGAATTTGCTCCAAGCAAAGATTTCAAAATCACAGACAATGATGGTGAAGGATTACCTCTGAGTGATGACTTCAATGGAAGAAATGAGGATGTTGAAGAATTTACCTTGATCGAGGATTTCAATCTCACTGATCATGATGATGAATTTCCTTCAAGTGAGGATTTGAAAAGCATGGACGATGATGGTGAAGGATTTCCTATGAGTGAGGATTTCAATGGAAGAAATGACGATGGTGAATAATTTCCCCTCAGTAAGGATTTCAAAAGCACTGATAATGATGATGATGGATTTCTCTAAGTGTGGATTACAAAAGCATAAATGATGAGGGTGAAGGATCTCCTCTAAGTGAGGATTTCAACAAAATAAATGAGGATGGTGAAGAATTTCCTCCAAGTGAAGATTTCAAAACCACTGTTGATGATTATGGATTTCCTTCTAGAAAGTATTACAAGATCACAGAAGATGATGGTGAAGTATATCCTTCGAGTGAGGATTTGAATGGAAGATATGAGGATGGTGAAGAATTTCCTCTGAGAGAGGATTTCAAAAGAAGGAATGAAAATGGCGAAGAATTTCCTCCAAGCGAGGATTTTAAAAGCACAGATGAAGATGGTGAAAATTTTCCTCTAAGCGAGGATTTCAAAATCACAGATGATGATAGTGAATAATTTCCTGTAAGTGGGGATGGTAATGAATATTTTCCAAGAAATTATGGCGATGAATTTACTAACTATGCTCAAAATGATCATAGTGAGGATAATATTCCTCCTAATGATGATGAAAATTCTCATAGAGAGGATAATGAAACGATGAAGACATTGCAAGAAAATATTGTATGTAGGAGTAGGACTAGATCTTTTCCTATCAATCCAAGATATTCTAGTTATACAAGGAATAGGATAAAATATCTCACGAGAAGAAGTTCTGTCAGTGATCTAATTTCAAATGAATGATGTCAAAATAATTTCTTGAAATATATGGATTTGAAGTTTTCATTGGAGAAAAAGAAGATATATTTGTCCATGAATAAAAGCATGAAAAAATCATATTTAGTGGGGTGCATTCAATCTACATTGGTAGATTATCATATTGGGAATTTATTTCTTTTTAAAAAGGTCTTCAAAATGTTTCGTTCAATTGTAATTTTCGTATGTCAAGAATCCAAGCAAGATTGGAAAAAGAACCTCCAGTTTATTCAAAAGTACATTGTAGATGAGAGATTAGGCCATTAGGAAATACCAAATTGTCATGGATGCAATACTTCTTTTTAAAACACAGAGAGTAAATGCCAAATAAAGACACAATACATATTCCTTATAATTTCTCAAGATGGGAAATCTACAACTTATATAGGGAATATGGATAAGGTACTGAAAGGGGATGGTAATTTTATTACATATTCATATTTTATGAGGATATGGAGGAAAGAATTCAACAATGTTCATAATCCTAAGATGACAAGGATGGGGGTTTGCAATACATGCACTTCTCTAAAATAAAATAGGATAAATATCAATGGGCTTGAAGAGGTATGCATTCATAAAATTATTTTTAAAAATTGGATAGTTTTTTCCAGTGGAAAAATCTGTAACCTTTTATTAAAAAAATGAAAAGTTACAATTGCAGATGCATGATGCATTCCATAAGCCGCCCAAAGGGCTCCAGTGCCATAGCACCTGACGCAACGTTATATGACTAATGTGCATAGAATGAAGATAAGAAAAGAGAGAGAGAGAGAAGGAAAGAAAAGAAAGCAAGAGGAACTGAAACTACATATGTAAGTTTCAAGTTTTTCTTCCTTTTTTCTTTTCAACCTTGCGGCACTCGCCTTGGTTGGGCTCGATCGTGGCTATGATTAACTGTGTTTCAAATTTCTGCAGGCCTGTTTCCTTGTCTGAGTCTGATGTGTTTGATTGGTGGTGCCACTTTGTCCCTCCCATGTTCTGGTCTTCGTTTGTCTTCTCTGCCTGTTTTGGATGAAACTGTGGAGCCTTATTGTCTGATATGTGTTCCTTTTGATTCCCTTTTTCAGCTTCCTCTATGATGATATCATCCTCTTCTGCTTCTGATTCTTCATCTTCTGATATCGGAGGGACTTTCTTGTCCGGGACTCTCTTCTTTATGACCTCATCTACATTTTGCCATCCTTTGGACTTTTGTTGTGGCTTGCTCTTGTTGGGTCTTTTGCATGCATTGTACAAGTGGCCTGTTTGTTGACATCCCCTGCATCTGAATGATGTATTCTCATAGTCCAAGGATTGTTTCCACTGTGAGTTGTTGAAGTTCAGAATGATGCTTTCAGGCAATCCTTCGCTGAGATCTACCTCAACACAAATTCTAGCAAAGGTGAAGATTCCCTTTATATGTCTCTCTGTATCAATCTTTAACAATTTCCCAAGAGTATTCCCAATAACTGTTAAGGCCTTAAAGTGCTAAAAATGTATCGGGAGATTATGTAACCTGATCCATACTGGCATCCTTGATACCACCATAGTGTTGGCATCAAACTCCGGGAACCATGGGGTTACAAAAAGTCCAACACTACCCTAGAACCATGGCCCCTGATTGAGGATTTTTTCCTTTTCTTCTTCTAAGAGGAAGGTTACTATGAAGAAGCCCTTAGAGCATAGTTTTATTTGGCAGTTTTTTGTCCAGACCATGTGGATCCATTGGTATAATGCGTCAGTTCTAGGCCAAAAGCCGTTGAATCTATAGATAACAACATTTTTTTGTAGATCTGAGAATATGAAATTTACCTCTGGAAGATCCAAGGAGATAGAGGGACTCTATAGCGATTGATCCACCATATACTGCCCTGGAGGTTCATTGGCGACTGAAGGTTCTTTCCCCTTTGGAGGTTCTTTCCCTTTGGCTGCGTCATGGTAGGTACCTGTAGGTTTTGAGGAGGCTCCCTTGGATCCACCTCGCAGCCGCAGATTGAGGATGATGGTTGAGTCCTTTGCAACCCTATAGTGCTGGAGTATGTGTTGGTCCTGTAAGAAAAACCCTGAAAATAATAAATTTTGTAATGCAGCTGGAATTCCCAATTTGTCCTGAATCTCATTTTTAACCTCCAGTACACTCATCCGTTCCCAGATCTGCATACAAATGTGTCTGCCTTCTATTGATCTGATAAATATTTGCTTCAAATCCGCTGAGTCTTCCTTGGCTAAATCCAATTTCATGGATTTGATTTCTAGATCTGACGGATTTCCACCTATCTTCTGCCTGGATCTGGACAGATCAGATAGGTCCACCCCGTATCTACAATATTTGGCCCGATCTGATGAGCAGCTTCCCATATCATGTCTCCTGTTGGGACGGTCTCCCTTTTGCACGACACGGTCTGCGAATCCTCTGTCGAGCCGGTTCGAATAACCTCTGATCTGCCGCCTGGGGACTTGGGTAGTTTGATCCGACCTAGATCTGCAGAGATTAAGGCCTAGATCGGGTAGATTCGTCCTAGATCTACTGAGATTAGGCCAGACGACTTTGTGATAGATCGGATCTGCATCCTTCAGACCCCTGTCCTTGCATGCAACAGTCGCGAGGAGATGGACGATGTTAGCGTGAACAGTGAAGCCAACCCCTAACCATTGTCCGCCTCCGATGAGGATTCTAAGCTCGAAAGCCATTTTTGTGTGCAGATTTCCGATCTCATGCTGCTTGGCGAGCTTTTCTTCCAGATCTGCCTTTAGTACATTTGGCCCTTCAAACAAATGATGGTTTGGGCGTGGATTATCTGCTATGTCAGGGGCTTCAGATGTTTTCCAGGCTTTAGGTCGCATATTCAATCCTGTGCCGACAGATCGGTGACCCTCAAAGCGCACGCTCTTGAGGCCGGACCAGTGGAGGGATATGGCTGTGGCCAGCCCTGAAGCGCCATCGCCAAAATCCACAGTGACTGTGGTTTCATTTCCTGCGTATGAGAAACCCTCGGCAAAGGCCATCTCGTCTCCCAACTTTCAGATCAAGTTTAATTATCTAGAGCTTAAAAATTGGATAGTTATCAACTATGAGAATGCATTTATTAATAGGTTACTTTTATGTTATGTGAAGATTTCATTGTCAAGGCACTTCAAGAGTATCAAAATCAACAAAAATGTGAAAATAAAAAGTTGTATAAGCATACACATAAGTGTTATGATAATCCAAATAAATATTTGGTTTGATAATTGATGGTATGGACTAGAAGAAAACACTTCTACCATATTTTGTCCGCACACCAAAAAATTTATAGGAGGAATTTTTTATCCAGTTTTACTTGGTTGGTTATATGGTATTTAATGGGAAAATGTGGCCAAGTGTTTATTTCACAACTCCAAATAATGATGCAAATTTTACCATAACCATAATTCATGATGTGGTTTCTCATTGGTGAGTTAAGCTTTTTGAATTTTAATATTTGCAATTAGACAACACTAGTCGTGAAAAAAAAAATCAAATCATTTGTGGATATCTAAACATACTTGTTGAATTGGGAAATTTTCAAATGGTAAAGGTTGGTTTCCTTCTTGTTGGAAATGCTCATGACCATATTGATAATATGTTTAGTCGTTTTTTAGTGACATTGAGGAGGAAGGATGTTGGGAGACTACCATCATTAGTTAAATGTATTAAGAAATCATACATTCCAAAGTCTATTTTTCACGAGTTGGAAGATAATATTGATGTGAGAAGGTTTATTATGGGATATCATGGTGAGGATAAATGCATTGAACAACTTAATGACATTAGCTTCCAACATCAATTTTATATCAAATATATTGATAGAAAAACACTTGTATGGGATAAGAAGTATTCAACTACTACAAAATAGGGGTTGTCATCAGGTTTAACATTTTTGAAGTTCATTCCAGGTCATCTAATATTTGCATCAAATATATTGTTATTACAATCAATTGCTGAAATCCATAATGCATGAAGGCATAAGAGAGATATAAATTATTATGAATGCTTGGAAGAAATTTAAAAATATATTAGAAATACATATGAGTACTTTGATGTTGCTACTTTAGTTTGGTGGGGGTCTTTTTTCAATAATACAAGTGATATCATTTCAAGATCAAGAAATGAAGATATACCTTTGAAGACTCCATTTGTTCGGCCACAAAACATGTAAAATGAACATGAGGAAAGAAACATTGTTGAACAACAACAATATCAAGGTGTTATTAATTCTTCACAGGTAGAGGAAAAATAAATGTATATTGGTTCTAGAAGATCATGCACATGATGTGAAGCCATGGAAGATCTTTACAAGGTTTTTGTGCAAGACATTAAGGAGGGTTGCATGATTACAGTGTTAGCGCATGGAGATCCACATGGCTATCCATTATGGGTTTCCAAGGTTATAAATGTCATAAAATAAAATGAAGATGTTACAACAGTTGAAGTACATTAGTATGCTATAAACACACACCCATTCAATGGTGTGTACAAGCCAAAGATGGTAGTTGATAAACAAAATTTGGTAGAAAGAGAAAAAGAAAGGGTACAAATATAAATTGTCACTGCACAAACCTCTTAAAATTGGAGGATGGTGACATACTTGTTTAAATGACTTCAATTTAAAAAAGAGAGGAACTCTTCGCTTCAGGACCATATAAATTTTGAAGATTTTGCTACTAGAAAAAACAATGTTAATATAGGAGTTTGTTGAACCTAGTCATAGATATAGAGGACTTTTGAAACCTAAAATGGTGGGCATGCATGTTGACTCCAATGGGGCACTAGTTGATGAAAGAGAAGAATATGGATAATCTTTACTGCATCTAGCCATTTATTTGAAGGTGTTGTAAATTTTGATGGTGTGCTAGGACATATGAGTGGTTTTGAATAATTGTTTAGGAAATTTTATGTAAATGGTGTTTGCATGGTAACTTGAAATAAATATTTTAAATTCCATATGATCTTACATGAAGTTATGATTCATTTTTATGTTTGTTGGATTATATGTTTCAAATATGAAGAATTCATTTGTTTACAATGTCTACAATGAAACAATAACTTTGAGAAATAATTTATGTTTCATTCAATCTACCAATATTGATATTTTCATTAAAATTAAAAATACTAGAAATTAATTTTGAATTTTTAAGTTATATAGTGATATTGTCATGATATTTTTTTATTGTTATCATTTGATATACCATAATTTAAAAAAAGATTGTAATTTTAATTTCCCATTAAAATGGGATGCTTCATTTTGATGGTTGATTTTTAAGTTTTTGTTATATTGGGATAATTTGTCTTAGGCTAAGATTTGCAAAGAGCTACACTTTTATCCTTCAAAATAAAAATTACTCTTGGAATAATGACTCTTTCATTTAGGTGTTCATTTTTAAAGTTATTTTTAGTCATATAAATTTTCCATAATGTCATGGTTGAAATATGTTGAAACCTTAAGGTTTTTAATGCCATAGTTGAAGATTTTTCAAAATTTAAAGGTTTTTTTGAGTGATATTTTATCTTTAATGTTATTGTTGAAAATAATTAGAGATTTAGGGTATTTTTAGAGTCATGATATTTTATATTTAACGACATGGATGATTTTTTTTGGAATTTAAGGCTTTTAAGAGACATGATACTTTATCTTTAACATCATGCCCAAAAATTATTGGAATTTTAAGGTTTTTTGGAGTCTTGATATTTTATCTTTAACACCATTGCTAAAAAATGTTGAAAATGTACCCCCAATTTTTTTTTGTTCCAATGTCAACACTTTTCATTTTCAGGGTGATTTTTGCACAAAACAATTGGTTTTTACTGCCATTTAAAAAATTGTTGAACATTTACCCTAAAAAAATGTCATTCCAATACACACACTTTTTGTTTTGGTGCTATTTTTTCATGCTTTTGGGCTATAGTTCTCATTTTGAGATCAAATTTGTCATTTGATCAATAACTTTTTTAATCAAGGAGTATTTCGTGAGAATTCTATGTTTTGGGCAGAAAAGATAGCAGATACAAATTTAAAAGGAGAGAAATTAGGGAAAAATAAGATATTTTGAAATTGAAGTCGGAAACGTAGGACAGTTGAAGATTATCAAGCACATGATTTTCTATTTTGATCTAAATTTTGTTGATGATTATCCAAATTATTATCTTGGATAAAAAAATATTTTAGATTGTAATAATGTAGAGATAAGGTTTTGTACAATATCTCTATATACTATTATTTTGAATAGAAAATGGTTGGTTCTTGGACTAATGATAATGATATTTTGTAATATTTAAGTCTTTTCAAAGTTGATCGAAAGATACTGGTTCAACTTATAATAATACTTGTTTCATATGTGAGTTCATCTTGTTTTCAATTTGTTGACACCTAATCCGAAACGGATGGGTGAACCGGACAGTCATCCAGAAGATGAACTGATCCGTTTTATTTGTATATATATATGTAGATTACCTAATGAATAATATATCAGTTTTCTCTCGCTCATTAAGCCTGGAGTTACCCTG